>CAKAOJ020001791.1:0-39814 GCA_916701645.2 Sebastolobus alascanus
ACCCTTTGATCCATTACAGAGAGTGCGTCCAGAAGGAGCAGACGACCCTGCAGGGACGGCTAAGGCAGACAGGAGAGAGACACAACCTGGGTCGGGAAAGGGGGACGGTGACACCGCCCAACAGGAAGCTAGACGATCACAGAGCCCACAGGGGGAGAGACGATCCCAGAGACTGGACACAAATGATGAGCAGCTTAAGTCCAGCTGAAAATTCAGTAGAAAGTCCAAAAGAATAAGAGGCAGACCCAGATACAGGAGCATCAGGAACATGGGGAAAGAAGGGCCAATAGAGGGAGTTTTTTGGGGGAATAGGACTAGTAATTTTGATCTTACTAATGTATAGATACGCCCTGCAAAACATCATAGCATTAGAATCAATCATAAAAGCAAAGGTTGGTGATTAATTGCATGATTAAAAGCTGGAACTATAGTAGTAAAGCAAAGGAAATTACCACCAGATAAAGTGACTGAGATTGTCAATGTTAGATCAAATATTGAACTTATCCATGCCAGATCCGCCATAACCGACCAACCATTGACTTTGAGCTTAGAAGTTATTAAATTAGACAATCTTCCTGCAGACGAGCGATGCATGTTTGAAGGGGAAGTGAGAGTAATGGTTAATTGCTCAACGAAAGATGCACAGAAGCTAACATGGTAGTATTCACATTTAGGAACAATTAAACAAAATCCCACCAAAATAAGCTTAAGAGTAGAAGCCTACAAAGGAGGATAGGGAATTTGAAAATGATAGGATGGGAACAGAATATGTTTTACCAATGGATGCAAATGTTCATCTAAACAAGTAGACCCACAGGCTGCGTGTCTCCTTTGATTAGACTGATGATTAGTAAGAGCACTTGCACTAGTAACTGGACAGTTTCCCCTTCACGTCCACAGTAACGTGGAGGTTGGAAATAGCTATGACAGAGATCGACAGCAAACTATTGAATAAATCAGACGATGAATATAACCCTCTAGGAGAAGATAAGGTTTATCAGAACTGGCACCTCGATGTATAAAACAAATATCCAAAAATGGCAGAACGTGTAATAACAAGAAAATCACGTAAGAAAAACAAAGGTAAAACGGATAAACGATATAACAAAGAACTTCAGCCAGTACTAGACCTATATATGGACCCATCTACCGTCATAAGTCTAAAACTATTCTACAATATTTTGGCTATTCAGTGCAATCGGAGGGATGTCCATTGCTGTCATCAACCCCCATCGTTCGCCTTGCAGAAGTTCAGTGTAGAAAGTGGCGTACATATAACCATGTCTTATAAAAAGGAATTTGTGTAGAACATAGTACAGTAACATTAAAGTATACCTATGACTTGGTACAGTTGAGTTGGGAACGTTGCATGCCATTATTCACCAAGGGGGAGATAGAGGTTATCACGGTGAGGTTAGGACTTACCGTACTATTCAGCACTCATACCTCACTGGCAGAGCATGGAAGATAAGGTGTCCAACGTCTCTCTGATAAATACAAATGTGCCTATAGTTTATATACAGATAAGCTATGCTAAAGGATGCTGGGTGAAAGTAAACTCAGGATATGCAACACCAGTCCACAATCCAGCCCCCAACCCAGTTCCTGTGCCATATCCAGGCACACAACCTCAGCATTCCTCATTGTTGAACCTGCTGCTTACGGAGGAGATACCAGCTGATCTAATGCAGCAGCTGGGTGACGAGGGGAACCATCAAATATCAGTGAGGAAGCCTACTGGACAGAGCGATCCTCTGATTTCAACCCAACCTCTCCTCTGGTGGACAGCGAGCTGGAGCACCTGAAGACGTGCAGGATGTCGGTGAGTCTCAGGTGGAGGGTTCCAGCCAGACATCTCAATCTACTGAGAATCGGACACCCCAGCTTTCCACCATTCAACCCACGGAGAACAAAGCAGACGGCACCCAACCAGACCCCCCCCCACCGAAATCCCCGGAGGCAAGTGCCAACATGGAGGCACGAGATTTTCAACGTCTAATAACTTGCATGGCACAAGAGACCGCCGAGGCATTGCGTCTAACGAGACGCAGGGAGATGCTGCGACGCTACAGACTGCGTATCAGAAATAAGAGATGTGCCAAAATGCGACAGCTCGAGGGAAAGGTTGCAAAACTGACACAGTCTTTGAGGGTCTGTCATGACACCCTCAACGCCTACCGCCGACTATTCGCAACGACCATCCACTGTACTGACTCATACGTTCGGTAACAAACAGAAGAATCCGACCCAGTGTCTGGGTGAGAAAGAATGAGGACTTGGATACTGTGCCTTATTATCAGGTTTCTTAACACCTGAGAAGTCTTTACCAACTCATATTCCTGTTAGACGTGTCGTATAATCAATCAAATGGTACTTTCCAGTTGGAGGTGACGCATATTCATTTAAGACACAATGGGCTAACATTAGCTAGCGAAACTCTTTTGGAAAATAGTTTTAAGCTGTTTGGTTCCAGCAAATTGTGCTTTTTAACTGTTTGCTCCAATGAGTGTTTCAACTGACAGGCTGCAAAACCGCGCGCTGTCTTTCATTAATGTTATCATTAATTACTTCATATCATTGTATAAACTGACCACCGTCAAATGTAGCTCGGTAACTCGTGATTATGACATGATAAACCGCGTAAACGGCTCGTGAACTCGGAGCTCCCAGACATTTTCACGAGGGGGGGGGGTGAAGTCTTCATGTGAACACGGTAAACATGTTGGTGAATTAGCGTTAGTTTGTGCTAGCTCGCTGCTTGTTATGGCGCTTTATATGGCCAGACTAACGTATCCGTAATTACTGGCCTTCTCCTGCACCTGCTCCAATGTTTAAATTAATTTCTCTTGATTTGTAGCAATCTGCAAGATCACGAGGGTCGCCATACAAAACGTGCGCCTTCAGGTGAAGTTGGAGTGAATATTTACCTTTAAGTTGCCACAATACAAACGTAACAGTGTAAAGTTAGATATTTAAAAATGTGTATGTTAAAGTCCCCCAAAAATATGTTTCAGTTGTGAATAAGTCCTGTATTTTGCTAACAAGACTGGTAATGCTGTTCAGATATTAATTCTCAGCAGATAATGTTAGTAAGTTTACATGAAGCATGGTGGCCGCGTGGCAGCTGCTGATTGTCAGTTATCCAAACCAGCTGCTGTCTGCTGGGTTTCTGCTGCTGCTGCAGCCAGCTCTTTCTTTCTACATACAGTTTGCCTTTCATAAGAGCCATTTAATTTCATTGTAAATGTCATTTATATTTATTTTAGCGTTTTTTCTGTGGACAGAATTCCTTCATTTGTTAACACGAGGCTTTTATTCTGAAATATGTGCAGGCAGTGCTGTGAAACATGCATTGACTTGGAGATCTCCATGAATGAATATAGTACGGGTTTTAATTGTGGATTATTACTATTATTTACAAATTACCACACGTGTCTTAACCTTTCTCTGTCTAAAATAAATATAAATGACATTTATAATGAAATGAAATGGCTATTATGAAAGGCAAACTCAATGTAGAAAGAAAGAGCTGACAGCAGCAGCAGCTGAAACGCAGCTGGGCGTGGACGACCAAGCGTCAATCAGCAGCCACCACACGATGCAGCCGCCACACGATGCTACCGCCACACGATGCAGACGCCACACGACGCAGACGCCACACGATGCAGCCGCCACACGATGCAGACGCCACACGATGCAGCCGCCACACGAAGCAGACGCCACACGAAGCAGCCGCCACACGATGCAGACGCCACACGATGCAGCCGCCACACGATGCAGCCGCCACACGAAGCAGACGCCACACGAAGCAGCCGCCACACGATGCAGACGCCACACGATGCAGACGCCACACGATGCAGACGCCACACGATGCAGCCGCCACACGATGCAGCCGCCACACGAAGCAGACGCCACACGAAGCAGACGCCACACGAAGCAGACGCCACACGAAGCAGACGCCACACGATGCAGACGCCACACGATGCAGCCGCCACACGATGCAGACGCCACACGACGCAGACGCCACACGACGCAGACGCCACACGACGCAGCCGCCACACGAAGCAGACGCCACACGATGCAGACGCCACACGATGCAGACGCCACACGATGCAGCCGCCACACGAAGCAGACGCCACACGAAGCAGACGCCACACGATGCAGACGCCACACGATGCAGCCGCCACACGATGCAGACGCCACACGACGCAGACGCCACACGACGCAGCCGCCACACGACGCAGCCGCCACACGATGCAGACGCCACACGATGCAGACGCCACACAGACGCCACACGATGCAGACGCCACACAGACGCCACACGATGCAGACGCCACACAGACGCCACACGATGCAGACGCCACACGATGCAGCCGCCACACGAAGCAGACGCCACACGAAGCAGACGCCACACGATGCAGACGCCACACGATGCAGCCGCCACACGATGCAGACGCCACACGACGCAGCCGCCACACGATGCAGACGCCACACGACGCAGCCGCCACACGATGCAGCCGCCACACGATGCAGACGCCACACGATGCAGACGCCACACGACGCAGCCGCCACACGATGCAGACGCCACACGACGCAGCCGCCACACGATGCAGCCGCCACACGATGCAGACGCCACACGACGCAGACGCCACACGATGCAGACGCCACACGATGCAGACGCCACACGAAGCAGACGCCACACGATGCAGACGCCACACGATGCAGACGCCACGTGGCCACCGTGCCTCCAATGCGTTCCCAGCGTTAGACACTTGTTCAGTAAAATCATGCAGGTAACATTTAACGGCAAAGTATTTACTGAGCACCGATTCCACTTGATTACTATTCAGTTAAGCTTGAGAATTCATGAGATAACAGGGAAGCTGCATAAAGGTACAATTCTGTGTTTTTCAGTGCGTTTGTTTGACAGGATACAAAGATACCGCAGTCATCATAAGAAGTGTGAAGAGCAGTATGTAAAGCTCCAGATCTGTCAGGCAGAAAGAGAACATCTGCATACCAAACAGCTTCAGTTACAAAAAGGATATGTTGGTCCATCTGCGAGCATTTGAGTGTAGTGAAAGTTTTTGTTTGTTGTTTAGGGTAATAAAAGACAAATATTTATCAATTAAATTAGCACTGAAGGTGTATCTAAGAATTGCTCTGTTGTCCCTCTTTCTCTACAGACTCATGTTGTAGATGGCAAAATGATAATTAAGGTGCAGTATCAAAACCGCAAGAAATACATCAAATTACAAGTTGCTGATTTTGAGGAATTCATTTCTGAAGGTAAATGTCCCAATTGGTATATGACGAACCAGTAATTCAGACTGACTGGCTATTATATTTTATGTTTTTAACAATTTACCATGTTGTCTTTTAACCTCATCACTTAGTGAGAGAGAAGTTCTCCATCCCTTCGGACAAGATTACTGTGGAAGATGATTGTGGAACTGAGGTGGATGAAGCAGTGTTTGCAGACTTATCCACAGTTCAAGGGATTTGCTTTGTCATCAAGGACAGTCACGACGATGGTAAATTTAAAAGCGTTTATAGTTTATAGCGTGGCTGATTTCAAAATCCGATCCACAACAATTCTGTAAACAAGGTTAATTGTTTATCTTTTATTAGATTCAGGTGCATCTCTATCATCTCCATTCACACTATCCTCACCCAGTGGGAGTTTCCTCTCCGTGTTGAGTAGCAGTGACAATGAAACGTCAAGAACACCCAAACGAAGGAGAGTTGATGAAGAGGCATTTCAGAGTTCTTCAGCCAGAGATGTAAGTTTGTCATCAGATGTCTATTTTAGATCATATCTAAATTTTCGTAGTTGTCACCTTTCTGATTTATTTCATGTGCTTGATTTTTTTTTATATATATATATATATATATATATATATATATATAAAATATAATATTTATATAAAATATAATATTTATATATATACAATATGATATATATACAATATAATATATATATATATATATATATATATATATATATACACAATATAATATATATATATATACATACATACATACATACATACACACATTTCTTAATTGCCATTCAACAAACTAAAACATGTTGAAGGCTTGATGTTGCATTCACAAAAATCTGAATTTTCCTTTCAAATTTGGCTCAACTTAATCATTACAATGCTATCATGATGATGTCTGAAACTAGTTTGCTGCTCTAGGCTTAAATTAAAACTTCCGTTGTTACAATCCGTTTAGCTGATAAAGCAGATTCTACAGACAAAACCAGGAGGGACAACAGTGCTTTCAGAATCTGAAGAGACGGGGACTCTATGTGACAGTAGAAGAAGGCATATGATCAACATTCTTGCAGCACACATGGTTGAGACAGAAGGGTAAGTTTACAATACCAGGGTTAGGTAGTTAACAGCTATTTAACTTGTTTTTTTTGGGGGGGGTTTTAAATAAATTCACATACTGCATGATACTGAAAATTAAGCCTGTTGGGGCCAAATTACTGATTGTCACAAGTAATGTTTAATTGTGAAATGACATTAGTTTTTTCTTGAATGCCATTGGAGAAAAAGCTGCAATGATAGTAAAAAGCTAAACTCTGCTCTAGATAACGCGCATTACTGAAGTAATGTGGTAATCATTCCAGCCCGATAAAGCATTGATGCTTGTTTATGTAAGCAAACAATTCCCTTTTTTTTTCTTTGCAGGAGAATTCCTCAGCGAATCACTAAAGAGAAATACGCTCTGGGAATTGTCACCTTGTTCCCAGCATTAAAAGATCCTCTCTCCCGGAAAGGATATGTAAGTTTTGTATTTATCTTCATTAAATTCCTTATTTAAAGTGTATTTTTGCATTAAGAAATTACTGAGTGGATGAACTTGACACTGTACAGTGCCCATTGGATTATTAATGCACAAGTTGCCAGTTTATTTTGTCCACCTAAATAAAACTAATGCAGGTAAACATAGCAGTCTTTAAATAAACCCATCCCAAAGGTTCTAATGTTCAGTTTTTGTTAATACTGTTTTAGAGGGGTATTTATTCAAGTTTATGGTAAATTTTTGGGTGCTGTAGTTTGTGATGCTGTTCAACTGTATTGGTTATACTGAGAGGGGTTTTTAATTGGTCTATCATCACTGATAAAAATGTGATGGGCCAAATGTTAGGGGCAGCTCTCAGTATAACACAATACGATTCAGCTGCACCACAAACTATAGCATCCAAAATGACCAGGAAGTTGAATAAAGACCTCTCTAAAACAGTTAAAACGAAAACTGAACATTAGAACCTTCATGAAGATAGGATTTATTGCCAGCCTGTGAAATTAGACTGTTTTTGTTTTAGCTAGGTGTGTAGCTCTAACCTTTCTTAGCAACCATCGTCACTTTGTGTGGCCACTCTGTTAGGGGGGATGGTATCACACAAAAGATGGTTTCAATACATTCTCTAATGTTATAGATGGTGATAACAGGGTGTCTGTTTCAGAATCACCCTAAAACTGGTTCAGTGCTTGAATTTAATTTCTACTATATACATTAGTAGTAATAGTATGGTGACTTTGCGCGTGCATGTGAAAATGCGCGTGCACGTGAGTGCATGTGTGTGCGTGTGCGCGTGCTTGTGCACGAGCAAGTGTCCACCCCCTCCACCCCTCCACCCTCCCTATTGGGGCAATAAAAATGTGGTAGTGATAACAGGGGTTAGGGTTAAAATGGTTTGATTTTTTACTCAGACATTTTTCAGAATTTGTCACTCAGACATTTTTCAGACTTGTTTTACTCTGACTTTTTTCACACTTTTGTACTCTGACTTCTTTTTTTTTTTACCTTTTTACTTGGACATTTTTCTGACTTTTTTTTCTTGGACATTTTTACTCAGATATTTTTCAGACTTTTTCTTTTTTTTACTTTTTTACTCGGATATTTTTTTAGACTCTTTTTCTCAGACATTTTTCAGACTTTTTTACTCGGAGATTTTTCAGACTTTTTTTACTCGGACATTTTTCAGACTTGTTTTTCTCTGACTTTTTTCACACTTTTGTACTCTGACTTCTTTTTTTTTTACCTTTTTACTTGGACATTTTTCTGACTTTTTTTACTCTGACATTTTTCTGACTTTTTTACTTAGACATTTTTCAGACTGTTTACTCAGACATTTTTCATACTTTTTTACTCAGACATTTTTCAGACTGTTCACTCAGACATTTTTCAGACTTTTTTTACTCGGACATTTTTCAGACTTCTTTTTTTTTTTTTTTTTTTTACTCAGACATTTTTCAGAATTTGTCACTCAGACATTTTTCAGACTTGTTTTACTCTGACTTTTTTCACACTTTTGTACTCTGACTTCTTTTTTTTTTACCTTTTTACTTGGACATTTTTCTGACTTTTTTTTCTTGGACATTTTTACTCAGATATTTTTCAGACTTTTTCTTTTTTTTACTTTTTTACTCGGATATTTTTTTAGACTCTTTTTCTCAGACATTTTTCAGACTTTTTTACTCAGACATTTTTCAGACTTGTTTTACTCTGACTTTTTTCACACTTTTGTACTCTGACTTCTTTTTTTTTTACCTTTTTACTTGGACATTTTTCTGACTTTTTTTTCTTGGACATTTTTACTCAGATATTTTTCAGACTTTTTCTTTTTTTTACTTTTTTACTCAGACATTTTTCAGACTTTTTTTCTCAGACATTTTTCAGACTTTTTTACTCAGACATTTTTCAGACTGTTCACTCAGACATTTTTCAGACTTTTTTTACTCGGACATTTTTCAGACTTCTTTTTTTTTTTTTTATTTTTTTACTCAGACATTTTTCAGAATTTGTCACTCAGACATTTTTCAGACTTGTTTTACTCTGACTTTTTTCACACTTTTGTACTCTGACTTCTTTTTTTTTTTACCTTTTTACTTGGACATTTTTCTGACTTTTTTTTCTTGGACATTTTTACTCAGATATTTTTCAGACTTTTTCTTTTTTTTACTTTTTTACTCGGATATTTTTTTAGACTCTTTTTCTCAGACATTTTTCAGACTTTTTTACTCAGACATTTTTCAGACTGTTCACTCAGACATTTTTCAGACTTTTTTTACTCGGACATTTTTCAGACTTGTTTTTCTCTGACTTTTTTCACACTTTTGTACTCTGACTTCTTTTTTTTTTACCTTTTTACTTGGACATTTTTCTGACTTTTTTTACTCTGACATTTTTCTGACTTTTTTACTTAGACATTATTCAGACTGTTTACTCAGACATTTTTCAGACTTTTTTACTCAGACATTTTTCAGACTGTTCACTCAGACATTTTTCAGACTTTTTTTACTCGGACATTTTTCAGACTTGTTTTTCTCTGACTTTTTTCACACTTTTGTACTCTGACTTCTTTTTTTTTTACCTTTTTACTTGGACATTTTTCTGACTTTTTTTACTCTGACATTTTTCTGACTTTTTTACTTAGACATTATTCAGACTGTTTACTCAGACATTTTTCAGACTTTTTTACTCAGACATTTTTCAGACTGTTCACTCAGACATTTTTCAGACTTTTTTTACTCGGACATTTTTCAGACTTCTTTTTTTTTTTTTAATTTTTTTACTCAGACATTTTTCAGAATTTGTCACTCAGACATTTTTCAGACTTGTTTTACTCTGACTTTTTTCACACTTTTGTACTCTGACTTCTTTTTTTTTTACCTTTTTACTTGGACATTTTTCTGACTTTTTTTTCTTGGACATTTTTACTCAGATATTTTTCAGACTTTTTCTTTTTTTTACTTTTTTACTCGGATATTTTTTTAGACTCTTTTTCTCAGACATTTTTCAGACTTTTTTACTCAGACATTTTTCAGACTGTTCACTCAGACATTTTTCAGACTTTTTTTACTCGGACATTTTTCAGACTTCTTTTTTTTTTTTTTTATTTTTTTACTCAGACATTTTTCAGAATTTGTCACTCAGACATTTTTCAGACTTGTTTTACTCTGACTTTTTTCACACTTTTGTACTCTGACTTCTTTTTTTTTTTACCTTTTTACTTGGACATTTTTCTGACTTTTTTTTCTTGGACATTTTTACTCAGATATTTTTCAGACTTTTTCTTTTTTTTACTTTTTTACTCGGATATTTTTTTAGACTCTTTTTCTCAGACATTTTTCAGACTTTTTTACTCAGACATTTTTCAGACTGTTCACTCAGACATTTTTCAGACTTTTTTTACTCGGACATTTTTCAGACTTGTTTTTCTCTGACTTTTTTCACACTTTTGTACTCTGACTTCTTTTTTTTTTACCTTTTTACTTGGACATTTTTCTGACTTTTTTTACTCTGACATTTTTCTGACTTTTTTACTTAGACATTATTCAGACTGTTTACTCAGACATTTTTCAGACTTTTTTACTCAGACATTTTTCAGACTGTTCACTCAGACATTTTTCAGACTTTTTTTACTCGGACATTTTTCAGACTTCTTTTTTTTTTTTTTTTTTTACTCAGACATTTTTCAGAATTTGTCACTCAGACATTTTTCAGACTTGTTTTACTCTGACTTTTTTCACACTTTTGTACTCTGACTTTTTTTTTTTTTACCTTTTTACTTGGACATTTTTCGGACTTTTTTTTCTTGGACATTTTTACTCAGATATTTTTCAGACTTTTTCTTTTTTTTACTTTTTTACTCGGATATTTTTTTAGACTCTTTTTCTCAGACATTTTTCAGACTTTTTTACTCAGACATTTTTCAGACTGTTCACTCAGACATTTTTCAGACTTTTTTACTCAGACATTTTTCAGACTGTTCACTCAGACATTTTTCAGATTTTTTTTACTCGGAGATTTTTCAGACTTTTTTTACTCGGACATTTTTCAGACTTGTTTTTCTCTGACTTTTTTCACACTTTTGTACTCTGACTTCTTTTTTTTTTACCTTTTTACTTGGACATTTTTCTGACTTTTTTTACTCTGACATTTTTCTGACTTTTTTACTCAGACATTTTTCAGACTGTTCACTCAGACATTTTTCAGACTTTTTTTACTCGGACATTTTTCAGACTTCTTTTTTTTTTTTTTTTTTTTACTCAGACATTTTTCAGAATTTGTCACTCAGACATTTTTCAGACTTGTTTTACTCTGACTTTTTTCACACTTTTGTACTCTGACTTTTTTTTTTTTTACCTTTTTACTTGGACATTTTTCTGACTTTTTTTTCTTGGACATTTTTACTCAGATATTTTTCAGACTTTTTCTTTTTTTTACTTTTTTACTCGGATATTTTTTTAGACTCTTTTTCTCAGACATTTTTCAGACTTTTTTACTCAGACATTTTTCAGACTGTTCACTCAGACATTTTTCAGACTTTTTTACTCAGACATTTTTCAGACTGTTCACTCAGACATTTTTCAGACTTTTTTTACTCGGACATTTTTCAGACTTCTTTTTTTTTTTTTTTATTTTTTTACTCAGACATTTTTCAGAATTTGTCACTCAGACATTTTTCAGACTTGTTTTTCTCTGACTTTTTTCACACTTTTGTACTCTGACTTCTTTTTTTTTTTACCTTTTTACTTGGACATTTTTCTGACTTTTTTTTCTTGGACATTTTTACTCAGATATTTTTCAGACTTTTTCTTTTTTTTACTTTTTTACTCGGATATTTTTTTACACTCTTTTTCTCAGACATTTTTCAGACTTTTTTACTCAGACATTTTTCAGACTGTTCACTCAGACATTTTTCAGACTTTTTTTACTCGGAGATTTTTCAGACTTTTTTTACTCGGACATTTTTCAGACTTGTTTTTCTCTGACTTTTTTCACACTTTTGTACTCTGACTTCTTTTTTTTTTACCTTTTTACTTGGACATTTTTCTGACTTTTTTTACTCTGACATTTTTCTGACTTTTTTACTTAGACATTTTTCAGACTGTTTACTCAGACATTTTTCAGACTTTTTTACTCAGACATTTTTCAGACTGTTCACTCAGACATTTTTCAGACTTTTTTTACTCGGACATTTTTCAGACTTCTTTTTTTTTTTTTTTTTTTTACTCAGACATTTTTCAGAATTTGTCACTCAGACATTTTTCAGACTTGTTTTACTCTGACTTTTTTCACACTTTTGTACTCTGACTTTTTTTTTTTTTACCTTTTTACTTGGACATTTTTCTGACTTTTTTTTCTTGGACATTTTTACTCAGATATTTTTCAGACTTTTTCTTTTTTTTACTTTTTTACTCGGATATTTTTTTAGACTCTTTTTCTCAGACATTTTTCAGACTTTTTTACTCAGACATTTTTCAGACTGTTCACTCAGACATTTTTCAGACTTTTTTACTCAGACATTTTTCAGACTGTTCACTCAGACATTTTTCAGACTTTTTTTACTCGGACATTTTTCAGACTTCTTTTTTTTTTTTTTTATTTTTTTACTCAGACATTTTTCAGAATTTGTCACTCAGACATTTTTCAGACTTGTTTTTCTCTGACTTTTTTCACACTTTTGTACTCTGACTTCTTTTTTTTTTTACCTTTTTACTTGGACATTTTTCTGACTTTTTTTTCTTGGACATTTTTACTCAGATATTTTTCAGACTTTTTCTTTTTTTTACTTTTTTACTCGGATATTTTTTTAGACTCTTTTTCTCAGACATTTTTCAGACTTTTTTACTCAGACATTTTTCAGACTGTTCACTCAGACATTTTTCAGACTTTTTTTACTCGGAGATTTTTCAGACTTTTTTTACTCGGACATTTTTCAGACTTGTTTTTCTCTGACTTTTTTCACACTTTTGTACTCTGACTTCTTTTTTTTTTACCTTTTTACTTGGACATTTTTCTGACTTTTTTTACTCTGACATTTTTCTGACTTTTTTACTTAGACATTTTTCAGACTGTTTACTCAGACATTTTTCAGACTTTTTTACTCAGACATTTTTCAGACTGTTCACTCAGACATTTTTCAGACTTTTTTTACTCGGACATTTTTCAGACTTCTTTTTTTTTTTTTTTTTTTACTCAGACATTTTTCAGAATTTTTCACTCAGACATTTTTCAGACTTGTTTTACTCTGACTTTTTTCACACTTTTGTACTCTGATTTTTTTTTTTTTTACCTTTTTACTTGGACATTTTTCGGACTTTTTTTTCTTGGACATTTTTACTCAGATATTTTTCAGACTTTTTCTTTTTTTTACTTTTTTACTCGGATATTTTTTTAGACTCTTTTTCTCAGACATTTTTCAGACTTTTTTACTCAGACATTTTTCAGACTGTTCACTCAGACATTTTTCAGAATTTTTTACTCAGACATTTTTCAGACTGTTCACTCATACATTTTTCATACTTTTTTTACTCGGACATTTTTAAGACTTCTTTTTTTTTTTTTTTATTTTTTTACTCAGACATTTTTCAGAATTTGTCACTCAGACATTTTTCAGACTTGTTCTTCTCTGACTTTTTTCACACTTTTGTACTCTGACTTCTTTTTTTTTTTACCTTTTTACTTGGACATTTTTCTGACTTTTTTTTATTGGACATTTTTAATCAGATATTTTTCAGACTTTTTCTTTTTTTTACTTTTTTACTCGGATATTTTTTTAGACTCTTTTTCTCAGACATTTTTCAGACTTTTTTACTCAGACATTTTTCAGACTGTTCACTCAGACATTTTTCAGACTTTTTTTACTCGGAGATTTTTCAGACTTTTTTTACTCGGACATTTTTCAGACTTGTTTTTCTCTGACTTTTTTCACACTTTTGTACTCTGACTTCTTTTTTTTTTACCTTTTTACTTGGACATTTTTCTGACTTTTTTTACTCTGACATTTTTCTGACTTTTTTACTTAGACATTTTTCAGACTGTTTACTCAGACATTTTTCAGACTTTTTTACTCAGACATTTTTCAGACTGTTCACTCAGACATTTTTCAGACTTTTTTTACTCGGAGATTTTTCAGACTTTTTTTACTCGGACATTTTTCAGACTTGTTTTTCTCTGACTTTTTTCACACTTTTGTACTCTGACTTCTTTTTTTTTTACCTTTTTACTTGGACATTTTTCTGACTTTTTTTACTCTGACATTTTTACTCAGATATTTTTCAGACTTTTTCTTTTTTTTACTTTTTTACTCGGATATTTTTTTAGACTCTTTTTCTCAGACATTTTTCAGACTTTTTTACTCAGACATTTTTCAGACTGTTCACTCAGACATTTTTCAGACTTTTTTTACTCGGAGATTTTTCAGACTTTTTTTACTCGGACATTTTTCAGACTTGTTTTTCTCTGACTTTTTTCACACTTTTGTACTCTGACTTCTTTTTTTTTTACCTTTTTACTTGGACATTTTTCTGACTTTTTTTACTCTGACATTTTTCTGACTTTTTTACTTAGACATTTTTCAGACTGTTTACTCAGACATTTTTCAGACTTTTTTACTCAGACATTTTTCAGACTGTTCACTCAGACATTTTTCAGACTTTTTTTACTCGGACATTTTTCAGACTTCTTTTTTTTTTTTTTTTTTTTACTCAGACATTTTTCAGAATTTGTCACTCAGACATTTTTCAGACTTGTTTTACTCTGACTTTTTTCACACTTTTGTACTCTGACTTCTTTTTTTTTTACCTTTTTACTTGGACATTTTTCTGACTTTTTTTACTCTGACATTTTTCTGACTTTTTTACTCCAACATTTTTCAGACTTCTTTTTTTTTTTACTTTTTTACTCGGATATTTTTTTAGACTCTTTTTCTTTTTTTTACTTTTTTTACTCAGACATTTTTCAGACTTTTTCACTCAGACATTTTTCAGAATTTTTTACTCTGAGATTTTTCCAGACATTTTTACTCAGACATTTTTCAGACTTTTTTACTCAGACATTTTTCAGACTGTTCACTCAGACATTTTTCAGACTTTTTTTACTCGGAGATTTTTCAGACTTTTTTTACTCGGACATTTTTCAGAATTTCATTACTCGCACATTTTTCAGAATTTTTTTCTCTGACTTTTTTCACACTTTTTTACTCTTACTTCTTTTTTTTTTACTTTTTTACTCGGACATTTTTCAGACTTTTTTACTTAGACATTTTTCAGACTGTTTACTCAGACATTTTTCAGACTTCTTTTTTTTTTACTTTTTTACTCAGACATTTTTCAGACTTTTTTACTCAGACATTTTTCAGACTGTTCACTCAGACATTTTTCAGACTTTTTTTACTCAGAGATTTTTTAGATTTATTTTACTGGGACATTTTTCTGAATTTCATTACTCGCACATTTTTAGAATTTTTTTCTCTGACTTTTTCACACTTTTTTACTCTGAATTCTTTTTTTTTTACTTTTTTACTCTGAGATATTTTCATACTTTTTTTACTTTGACTATTTTCACACTTTTTTACTCAGACTTCTTTTTTTTTTACCTTTTTACTCTGACATTTTTCAGACTTTTTTTACTCGGACATTTTTCAGACTTCTTTTTTTTTTTTATTTTTTTACTCAGACATTTTTCATAATTTGTCACTCAGACATTTTTCAGACTTGTTTTACTCTGACTTTTTTCACACTTTTGTACTCTGACTTCTTTTTTTTTTTACCTTTTTACTTGGACATTTTTCTGACTTTTTTTTCTTGGACATTTTTACTCAGATATTTTTCAGACTTTTTCTTTTTTTTACTTTTTTACTCGGATATTTTTTTAGACTCTTTTTCTCAGACATTTTTCAGACTTTTTTACTCAGACATTTTTCAGACTGTTCACTCAGACATTTTTCAGACTTTTTTTACTCGGAGATTTTCCAGACTTGTTTTTCTCTGACTTTTTTCAAACTTTTGTACTCTGACTTCTTTTTTTT
The DNA here is from genome assembly GCA_916701645.2 of Sebastolobus alascanus. Classification (NCBI taxonomy): domain Eukaryota; kingdom Metazoa; phylum Chordata; class Actinopteri; order Perciformes; family Sebastidae; genus Sebastolobus; species Sebastolobus alascanus. The sequence goes on from CAKAOJ020001791.1 coordinate 15,839, forward strand.
TTTACCTTTTTACTTGGACATTTTTCTGACTTTTTTTACTCTGACATTTTTCTGACTTTTTTACTTAGACATTTTTCAGACTGTTTACTCAGACATTTTTCAGACTTCTTTTTTTTTTACTTTTTTACTCAGACATTTTTCAGACTTGTTTTTCTCTGACTTTTTTCACACTTTTGTACTCTGACTTCTTTTTTTTTTACCTTTTTACTTGGACATTTTTCTGACTTTTTTTACTCTGACATTTTTCTGACTTTTTTACTTGGACATTTTTACTCAGATATTTTTCAGACTTTTTCTTTTTTTTACTTTTTTTACTCAGACATTTTTCAGACTTTTTCACTCAGACATTTTTCAGACTTGTTTTTCTCTGACTTTTTTCACACTTTTGTACTCTGACTTCTTTTTTTTTTACCTTTTTACTTGGACATTTTTCTGACTTTTTTTACTCTGACATTTTTCTGACTTTTTTACTTGGACATTTTTACTCAGATATTTTTCAGACTTTTTCTTTTTTTTACTTTTTTTACTCAGACATTTTTCAGACTTTTTCACTCAGACATTTTTCAGAATTTTTTACTCTGAGATTTTTCCAGACATTTTTACTCAGACATTTTTCAGATTTTTTCACTCAGACATTTTTCAGACTTTTTTTCTCTGAGATTTTTCCAGACATTTTTACTCAGACATTTTTCAGAGTTTTTCACTCAGACATTTTTCAGACTTTCTTTACTCCAACATTTTTCAGACTTCTTTTTTTTTTTACTTTTTTACTCGGATATTTTTTTAGACTCTTTTTCTTTTTTTTACTTTTTTTACTCAGACATTTTTCAGACTTTTTCACTCAGACATTTTTCAGAATTTTTTACTCTGAGATTTTTCCAGACATTTTTACTCAGACATTTTTCAGACTTTTTTACTCAGACATTTTTCAGACTGTTCACTCAGACATTTTTCAGACTTTTTTTACTCGGAGATTTTTCAGACTTTTTTTACTCGGACATTTTTCAGAATTTCATTACTCGCACATTTTTCAGAATTTTTTTCTCTGACTTTTTTCACACTTTTTTACTCTTACTTCTTTTTTTTTTACTTTTTTACTCGGACATTTTTCAGACTTTTTTACTTAGACATTTTTCAGACTGTTTACTCAGACATTTTTCAGACTTCTTTTTTTTTTACTTTTTTACTCAGACATTTTTCAGACTTTTTTACTCAGACATTTTTCAGACTGTTCACTCAGACATTTTTCAGACTTTTTTTACTCAGAGATTTTTTAGATTTATTTTACTGGGACATTTTTCTGAATTTCATTACTCGCACATTTTTAGAATTTTTTTCTCTGACTTTTTCACACTTTTTTACTCTGAATTCTTTTTTTTTTACTTTTTTACTCTGAGATATTTTCATACTTTTTTTACTTTGACTATTTTCACACTTTTTTACTCATACTTCTTTTTTTTTTACCTTTTTACTATGACATTTTTCAGAATTTTTTTACTCGGACATTTTTCAGACTTCTTTTTTTTTTTATTTTTTTACTCAGACATTTTTCAGAATTTGTCACTCAGACATTTTTCAGACTTGTTTTACTCTGACTTTTTTCACACTTTTGTACTCTGACTTCTTTTTTTTTTTACCTTTTTACTTGGACATTTTTCTGACTTTTTTTTCTTGGACATTTTTACTCAGATATTTTTCAGACTTTTTCTTTTTTTTACTTTTTTACTCGGATATTTTTTTAGACTCTTTTTCTCAGACATTTTTCAGACTTTTTTACTCAGACATTTTTCAGACTGTTCACTCAGACATTTTTCAGACTTTTTTTACTCGGAGATTTTCCAGACTTGTTTTTCTCTGACTTTTTTCAAACTTTTGTACTCTGACTTCTTTTTTTTTTTACCTTTTTACTTGGACATTTTTCTGACTTTTTTTACTCTGACATTTTTCTGACTTTTTTACTTAGACATTTTTCAGACTGTTTACTCAGACATTTTTCAGACTTCTTTTTTTTTTACTTTTTTACTCAGACATTTTTCAGACTTGTTTTTCTCTGACTTTTTTCACACTTTTGTACTCTGACTTCTTTTTTTTTTACCTTTTTACTTGGACATTTTTCTGACTTTTTTTACTCTGACATTTTTCTGACTTTTTTACTTGGACATTTTTACTCAGATATTTTTCAGACTTTTTCTTTTTTTTACTTTTTTTACTCAGACATTTTTCAGACTTTTTCACTCAGACATTTTTCAGACTTGTTTTTCTCTGACTTTTTTCACACTTTTGTACTCTGACTTCTTTTTTTTTTACCTTTTTACTTGGACATTTTTCTGACTTTTTTTACTCTGACATTTTTCTGACTTTTTTACTTGGACATTTTTACTCAGATATTTTTCAGACTTTTTCTTTTTTTTACTTTTTTTACTCAGACATTTTTCAGACTTTTTCACTCAGACATTTTTCAGAATTTTTTACTCTGAGATTTTTCCAGACATTTTTACTCAGACATTTTTCAGATTTTTTCACTCAGACATTTTTCAGACTTTTTTTCTCTGAGATTTTTCCAGACATTTTTACTCAGACATTTTTCAGAGTTTTTCACTCAGACATTTTTCAGACTTTCTTTACTCCAACATTTTTCAGACTTCTTTTTTTTTTTACTTTTTTACTCGGATATTTTTTTAGAGTCTTTTTCTTTTTTTTTACTTTTTTTACTCAGACATTTTTCAGACTTTTTCACTCAGACATTTTTCAGAATTTTTTACTCTGAGATTTTTCCAGACATTTTTACTCAGACATTTTTCAGACTTTTTTACTCAGACATTTTTCAGACTGTTCACTCAGACATTTTTCAGACTTTTTTTACTCGGAGATTTTTCAGACTTTTTTTACTCGGACATTTTTCAGAATTTCATTACTCGCACATTTTTCAGAATTTTTTTCTCTGACTTTTTTCACACTTTTTTACTCTTACTTCTTTTTTTTTTACTTTTTTACTCGGACATTTTTCAGACTTTTTTACTTAGACATTTTTCAGACTGTTTACTCAGACATTTTTCAGACTTTTTTACTCAGACATTTTTCAGACTGTTCACTCAGACATTTTTCAGACTTTTTTTACTCAGAGATTTTTTAGATTTATTTTACTGGGACATTTTTCTGAATTTCATTACTCGCACATTTTTAGAATTTTTTTCTCTGACTTTTTCACACTTTTTTACTCTGAATTCTTTTTTTTTTACTTTTTTACTCTGAGATATTTTCATACTTTTTTTACTTTGACTATTTTCACACTTTTTTACTCAGACTTCTTTTTTTTTTACCTTTTTACTCTGACATTTTTCAGACTTTTTTTACTCGGACATTTTTCAGACTTCTTTTTTTTTTTTATTTTTTTACTCAGACATTTTTCAGAATTTGTCACTCAGACATTTTTCAGACTTGTTTTACTCTGACTTTTTTCACACTTTTGTACTCTGACTTCTTTTTTTTTTTACCTTTTTACTTGGACATTTTTCTGACTTTTTTTTCTTGGACATTTTTACTCAGATATTTTTCAGACTTTTTCTTTTTTTTACTTTTTTACTCGGATATTTTTTTAGACTCTTTTTCTCAGACATTTTTCAGACTTTTTTACTCAGACATTTTTCAGACTGTTCACTCAGACATTTTTCAGACTTTTTTTACTCGGAGATTTTCCAGACTTGTTTTTCTCTGACTTTTTTCAAACTTTTGTACTCTGACTTCTTTTTTTTTTTACCTTTTTACTTGGACATTTTTCTGACTTTTTTTACTCTGACATTTTTCTGACTTTTTTACTTAGACATTTTTCAGACTGTTTACTCAGACATTTTTCAGACTTCTTTTTTTTTTACTTTTTTACTCAGACATTTTTCAGACTTGTTTTTCTCTGACTTTTTTTCACACTTTTGTACTCTGACTTCTTTTTTTTTTACCTTTTTACTTGGACATTTTTCTGACTTTTTTTACTCTGACATTTTTCTGATTTTTACTCGACATTTTTAACTATTTTTTTCTGACTTTTTCTTTTTTTACTTTTTTTTCATTTTTACTTTTTACTCTGAGATTTTTCAACTTTTTTTCTTGACTATTTTTCACACTTTTTACTCAACTTCTTTTTTTTTTTACCTTTTTACTTGACATTTTTCTGACTTTTTTTACTCTGACATTTTTTGACTTTTTTTTGTTTTTTATTTTTTACTTTTCTTTTTCTGAATTTTTACTGACATTTTTCAGACTTTTTTACTCAGATTTTTCACATTTTTACTTTTAATTTTTTTTACCCATTTTTACTCAGACATTTTTCAGATTTTTTTACTAGACTTTTTCAGACTTTTTGAATTTTTACTTTTTACTCGGAATTTTTCAGACTTTTTTCTCAGACATTTTTCAGACTTTTTTACTCAGACATTTTTCAGTTTCTCAGACATTTTTCAGACTTTTTTACTCGGAATTTTTCAGACTTTTTTTTTTTTACTTTTTTAAACTTTGTTCATCTTTTTTTAGACTTTTTCAGACATTTTTTACTTTTTTTACTTTTACTTTTTTCTCAGACATTTTTCAGACTTTTTCTCAGACATTTTTCGACTTTACTCGACATTTTTCAGACTTTTTTACTCAGAATTTTTCAGACTTTTTTTCTCGATTTTTTCAAATTTTTACTGCAATTTTCAAATTTTTTTCTCTGACTTTTTTCACATTTTTCTTACTTTTTTTTTTTACTTTTTACTCGACATTTTTAGACTTTTTTTACTCAGAATTTTTCAGACTTTTTTTTTTTTTACATTTTTTTTACTCAGACATTTTTCAGACTTTTTACTCAGACATTTTTCAGACTTTTTTTACTCAGAATTTTTAACTTTTTTTCTGGACATTTTTCTTATTTTACTTGGACATTTTTTGATTTTTTTCTCTGAATTTTTCAGACTTTTTTACTCTGACTTTTTATATTTTTTCACTTTTTTTTTTTTTACTTTTTTTACTGACATTTTTCAACTTTTTTACTCACATTTTTCAGATTTTTTTACTTGAATTTTTCCAGACTTTTACTCAGACTTTTTTCAGATTTTTTACTCAGACATTTTTTCTTTTTTTTTTTTTTACTCAGAATTTCAATTTTACTCAGACATTTTTCAGATTTTTACTCGCATTTTTTCACACTTTTTTACTCTGACTCTTTTTTCAGACCTTTTTTACTTACTTTTTTCTGATTTTTTTTCTTGGACATTTTTTCTTTTTTTACTTTTTTCAACATTTTTCTTTTTTACTCGTATTTTTTCTTTTCTCTGACTTTTTCAGACTTTTTTACTCAGACATTTTTCAGACTTTCCAATTTTTCAGACATTTTTTTACTCTGTTCACTTGTTTTTTCACTTTTTTAACTTTTGACTTGACTTTTTTTCTGACTTTTTCGAATTGGACCATTTTTCGAATTTTTTTTCTCTGAATTTTTTGACTTTTTTACTACATTTTCAGACTTTTTTACTTTTTGACTTTGTTTTTTCAGACTTTTTTACTAGACATTTTTCAGACTTTTTACTCTGACATTTTTCACACTTTTTACTCTGACTTCTTTTTTTTACCTTTTTTTCACACTTTTTTACTTGAATTTTACATTTTTTGACTTTTTTACTTTGACTTTTTACTGACATTTTTAGATTTTTTTTTTTTTACTTTTTCACACTTTTTTCACTTTATTCTTTTTTTCAACTTTTTTTCTCTGAATTTTTTCACACTTTTTTACTTTGACTTCACACTTTTTTTCTGACTTTTTACTTTTTTTTTCTTTTTACTCTGACATTTTTCAGACTTTTTTACTCGGACATTTTTAGACTTCTTTATTTTTCAGACTTTTACTCAGACATTTTTTAACTTTTTTACCAGACATTTTTCAGACTTTTTACTCTGACATTTTTCAGATTTTTACTCTTTTTTCTATTTTTTACTTTTTAATTATTTTCTCATTTTTTTCTTGGACATTTTTTACTCAGATATTTTCAGACTTTTTCTTTTTTTTACTTTTTTACTCGGATATTTTTTTAGACTCTTTTTCTCAGACATTTTTCAGACTTTTTTACTCAGACATTTTTCAGATGTTCACTCAGACATTTTTCAGACTTTTTTTACTCGGAGATTTTCCAGACTTGTTTTTCTCTGACTTTTTTCAAACTTTTGTACTCTGACTTCTTTTTTTTTTTTACCTTTTTACTTGGACAATTTTTCTGACTTTTTTTACTCTGACATTTTTCTGACTTTTTTACTTAGACATTTTTCAGACTGTTTACTCAGACATTTTTCAGACTTCTTTTTTTTTTACTTTTTACTCAGACATTTTTCAGACTTGTTTTTCTCTGACTTTTTTCACACTTTTGTACTCGGACTTCTTTTTTTTTTACCCTTTTTACTTGGACATTTTTCTGACTTTTTTTACTCTGACCATTTTTCTGACTTTTTTACTTGGACATTTTTACTCAGATATTTTTCGACTTTTTCTTTTTTTTACTTTTTTTACTCAGACATTTTTCAGACTTTTTCACTCAGACATTTTTCAGACTTGTTTTCTCTGACTTTTTTCACACTTTTGTACTCTGACTTCTTTTTTTTTACCTTTTTACTTGGACATTTTACTGACTTTTTTTACTCTGACATTTTTCTGACTTTTTTACTTGGACATTTTTACTCAGATATTTTTCAGACTTTTTCTTTTTTTTTACTTTTTTTACTCAGACATTTTTCAGACTTTTTCACTCAGACATTTTTCAGAATTTTTTACTCTGAGATTTTTCAGACATTTTTACTCAGACATTTTTCAGATTTTTTCACTCAGACATTTTTCAGACTTTTTTTCTCTGAGATTTTTCCAGACATTTTTACTCAGACATTTTTCAGAGTTTTTCACTCAGACATTTTTCAGACTTTCTTTACTCCAACATTTTTCAGACTTCTTTTTTTTTTTTACTTTTTTACTCGGATATTTTTTTAGACTCTTTTTCTCAGACATTTTTCAGACTTTTTTACTCAGACATTTTTCAGACTGTTCACTCAGACATTTTTCAGACTTTTTTTACTCGGAGATTTTTCAGACTTTTTTTACTCGGACATTTTTCAGAATTTCATTACTCGCACATTTTTCAGAATTTTTTTCTCTGACTTTTTTCACACTTTTTTACTCTTACTTCTTTTTTTTTTACTTTTTTACTCGGACATTTTTCAGACTTTTTTACTTAGACATTTTTCAGACTGTTTACTCAGACATTTTTCAGACTTCTTTTTTTTTTACTTTTTTACTCAGACATTTTTCAGACTTTTTTTACTCAGAGATTTTTTAGTTTTATTTTACCGGGACATTTTTCTGAATTTCATTACTCGCACATTTTTAGAATTTTTTTCTCTGACTTTTTTTCACACTTTTGTACTCTGACTTCTTTTTTTTTTTACCTTTTTACTTGGACATTTTTCTGACTTTTTTTTCTTGGTCATTTTTACTCAGATATTTTTCAGACTTTTTTTTTTTTTACTTTTTTACTCGGATATTTTTTTAGACTCTTTTTATCAGACATTTTTCAGACTTTTTTACTCAGACATTTTTCAGACTGTTCACTCAGACATTTTTCAGACTTTTTTTACTCGGAGATTTTTCAGACTTTTTTTACTCGGACATTTTTCAGAATTTCATTACTCGCACATTTTTCAGACTTTTTTTTCTGACTTTTTTCACACTTTTTTACTCTTACTTCTTTTTTTTTTACTTTTTTACTCGGATATTTTTCAGACTTTTTTACTTAGACATTTTTCAGACTGTTTACTCAGACATTTTTCAGACTTCTTTTTTTTTTACTTTTTTACTCAGACATTTTTCAGACTTGTTTTTCTCTGACTTTTTTCACACTTTTGTACTCTGACTTCTTTTTTTTTTACCTTTTTACTTGGACATTTTTCTGACTTTTTTTACTCTGACATTTTTCTGACTTTTTTACTTAGACATTTTTCAGACTGTTTACTCAGACATTTTTCAGACTTCTTTTTTTTTTACTTTTTTACTCAGACATTTTTCAGACTTGTTTTTTTCTTACTTTTTTCACACTTTTGTACTCTGACTTCTTTTTTTTTTACCTTTTTACTTGGACATTTTTCTGACTTTTTTTACTGACATTTTTCTGACTTTTTTTACTTGGACATTTTTACTCAGATATTTTTCAGACTTTTTCTTTTTTTTACTTTTTTTACTCAGACATTTTTCAGACTTTTTCACTCAGACATTTTTCAGAATTTTTTACTCTGAGATTTTTCCAGACATTTTTACTCAGACATTTTTCAGATTTTTTCACTCAGACATTTTTCAGTCTTTTTTTCTCTGAGATTTTTCCAGACATTTTTACTCAGACATTTTTCAGAGTTTTTCACTCAGACATTTTTCAGACTTTCTTTACTCCAACATTTTTCAGACTTCTTTTTTTTTTTACTTTTTTACTCGGATATTTTTTTAGACTCTTTTTCTCAGACATTTTTCAGACTTTTTTACTCAGACATTTTTCAGACTGTTCACTCAGACATTTTTCAGACTTTTTTTACTCGGAGATTTTTCAGACTTTTTTTACTCGGACATTTTTCAGAATTTCATTACTCGCACATTTTTCAGAATTTTTTTCTCTGAATTCTTTTTTTTTTTACTTTTTTACTCTGAGATATTTTCATACTTTTTTTACTCTGACTATTTTCACACTTTTTTACTCAGACTTCTTTTTTTTTTACCTTTTTACTCTGACATTTTTCAGACTTTTTTTACTCGGACATTTTTCAGACTTCTTTTTTTTTTTATTTTTTTACTCAGACATTTTTCAGACTTTTTTACTCAGACATTTTTCAGACTGTTCACTCAGACATTTTTCAGACTTTTTTTACTCTGAGATTTTTCAGACTTTTTACTCGGACATTTTTCAGAATTTCATTACTCGCACATTTTTCAGAATTTTTTTCTCTGACTTTTTTCACACTTTTTTACTCTTACTTCTTTTTTTTTGACTTTTTTACTGGGACATTTTTCAGACTTTTTTTACTCGGACATTTTTCAGACTTTTTTACTGAGACATTTTTCAGACTGTTCACTCAGACATTTTTCAGATTTTTTTACTCAGACATTTTTCAGACTGTTCATTCAGACATTTTTCACACTTTTTTTACTCAGAGATTTTTCAGATTTATTTTACTGGGACATTTTTCTGAATTTCATTACTCGCACATTTTTCAGAATTTTTTTCTCTGACTTTTTACAGACTTTTTTACTCTGAATTCTTTTTTTTTTTTACTTTTTTACTCTGAGATATTTTCATACTTTTTTTACTCTGACTATTTTCACACTTTTTTACTCGGACTTCTTTCTTTTTTACCTTTTTACTCTGACATTTTTCAGACTTTTTTTACTCGGACATTTTTTCAGAATTTGTCACTCAGACATTTTTCAGACTTTTTTTACTCTGACTTTTTTCACACTTTTGTACTCTGACTTCTTTTTTTTTTACCTTTTTACTTGGACATTTTTCTGACTTTTTTTACTCGGACATTTTTCAGACTTCTTTTTTTTTTTTATTTTTTTACTCAGACATTTTTCAGAGTTTTTCACTCAGACATTTTTCAGACTTTCTTTACTCAGACATTTTTCAGACTGTTCACTCAGACATTTTTCAGACTTTTTTTACTCTGACTTTTTTCACACTTTTGTACTCTGACTTCTTTTTTTTTTACCTTTTTACTCTGACTTTTTTCACACTTTTTTACTCGGACATTTTTCACACTTTTTTACTCTGACATTTTTTAGACTTTTTTACTCAGACATTTTTCAGACTTCTTTTTTTTATACTTTTGTACTCGGACATTTTTCAGAATTGTTTTTACTCTGACTTTTTCACACTTTTTTTACTCGAATATTTTTCCAGATATTTTCACTCAGACATTTTTCACACTTTTTTTACTCTGACTTTTTTCACACTTTTTTACTCGGACTTCTTTTTTTTTACTTTTTTACTCAGACATTTTTCAGACTTTTTTACTTAGACATTTTTCAGACTGTTCACTCAGACATTTTCAGACTTTTTTTACTCAGAGATATTTCAGACTTTTTTTACTCGGACATTTTTCAGAATTTTATTACTCTGATATTTTTCAGACTTCTTTTTTTTTTTTTTACTTTTTTTACTCAGACATTTTTCAAACTTTGTCACTCAGACATTTTTCAGACTTTTTCACTTAGACATTTTTAAGACTTTTTTTAACCCTGTTTTTTTTCACACTTTTTTACTCGGACTTCTTTTTTTTTACCTTTTTACTCGGACATTTTTCTGACTTTTTTTACTCAGACATTTTTACTCAGATATTTTTCAGACTTCTTTTTTTTTTTTTACCTTTTTACTCAGACATTTTTCAGACTTCTTTTTTTTTACTTTTTTACTCAGACATTTTTCAGACTTTTACTTTTTTACCCCACTCATCACACTGATCCATCATGACCTCACTCATTTAAATGTTAATACTTCCCAATCAACCTTCTTCCATCTACTTTATTATCACCCATTACCTTCTCTTACTAGTGAGGTGGAAGTCGATGTACATTTGAATAAAGTATTGTCGTATTTTGCAGGAGAACGACGAGGAAGAATCGCCCCGCGTCCCCGCTGCAAAATACGCTGCACGTCAGCGTCACCGCACTGAAAATCCTCCGACAATAAATTACTTTAATCAATAAATCCTATGTGTTTATTTACGCTGTTAATAACGTGTGACATGAAGTGTGTTCAGTAACAATTACGTACTGTAATTAACCTTATCCAGCGCCAGTAACGGCGAGCCGTCGTAACATTCAGACTTCTTTTTTTATACTTTTTTGATCTGATATTTTTTTAAGACTTTTTCACTCTGACTTTTTTCAGACTTTCATTACTCGGATAATTTTCAGACTCTTTTACTGAGAGATTTTCTCCAGACATTTTTCAGACTTCTTTTTTTTTATACTTTTGTACTCGGAAAATTTTTTAGACTTTTTACTCAGACATTTTTCAGACTTTTTCACTCAGACATTTTTTAAACTTTTTTTACTCTTGACTTTTTTCACACTTTTTTACTCTTACTTCTTTTTTTTTGACTTTTTTACTGGGACATTTTTCAGACTTTTTTTACTCTGACATTTTTCAGACTTTTTTACTGAGACATTTTTCAGACTGTTCACTCAGACATTTTTCAGATTTTTTTACTCAGACATTTTTCAGACTGTTCATTCAGACATTTTTCACACTTTTTTTACTCAGAGATTTTTCAGATTTATTTTACTGGGACATTTTTCTGAATTTCATTACTCGCACATTTTTCAGAATTTTTTTCTTTGACTTTTTACAGACTTTTTTACTCTGAATTCTTTTTTTTTTTTACTTTTTTACTCTGAGATATTTTCATACTTTTTTTACTCTGACTATTTTCACACTTTTTTACTCGGACTTCTTTCTTTTTTACCTTTTTACTCTGACATTTTTTAGACTTTTTTTACTCGGACATTTTTTCAGAATTTGTCACTCAGACATTTTTCAGACTTTTTTTACTCTGACTTTTTTCACACTTTTTTACTCGGACATTTTTCACACTTTTTTACTCTGACATTTTTTTAGACTTTTTTACTCAGACATTTTTCAGACTTCTTTTTTTTATACTTTTGTACTCGGACATTTTTCAGAATTGTTTTTACTCTGACTTTTTCACACTTTTTTTACTCGAATATTTTTCCAGATATTTTCACTCAGACATTTTTCACACTTTTTTTACTCTGACTTTTTTCACACTTTTTTACTCGGACTTCTTTTTTTTTACTTTTTTACTCAGACATTTTTCAGACTTTTTTACTTAGACATTTTTCAGACTGTTCACTCAGACATTTTCAGACTTTTTTTACTCAGAGATATTTCAGACTTTTTTTACTCGGACATTTTTCAGAATTTTATTACTCTGATATTTTTCAGACTTCTTTTTTTTTTTTTTACTTTTTTTACTCAGACATTTTTCAAACTTTGTCACTCAGACATTTTTCAGACTTTTTCACTTAGACATTTTTAAGACTTTTTTTAACTCTGTTTTTTTTCACACTTTTTTACTCGGACTTCTTTTTTTTTACCTTTTTACTCGGACATTTTTCTGACTTTTTTTACTCGGACATTTTTCTGACTTTTTTTACTCAGACATTTTTACTCAGATATTTTTCAGACTTCTTTTTTTTTTTTTACTTTTTTACTCAGACATTTTTCAGACTTTTACTTTTTTACCCCACTCATCACACTGATCCATCATGACCTCACTCATCGCTTTGATCCATCATGACCTCACTCATCACTATGATCCATCATGATCTCACTCATCACACTGATCCATCATGACCTCACTCATCACTCTGATCCATCATGACCTCACTCATCACTCTGATCCATCATGATCTCACTCATCACACTGATCCATCATGACCTCACTCATCACTCTGATCCATCATGACCTCACTCATCACACTGATCCATCATGACCTCACTCATCACTCTGATCCATCATGATCTCACTCATCACACTGAAGTAGTAATAGTATGGTGACTTTGCGCGTGCATGTGAAAATGCGCGTGCACGTGAGTGCATGTCTGTGCGTGTGCGCGTGCTTGTGCACGAGTACGTGTACACCCCCTCCAGCCCCCCTATAGGGGCAATAAAAATGTGGTAGTACTAACAGGGATTGGCAATAAAAAAGGGTTAGGTTTAAAAATGGTTTGATTGAGGTGCAATAACAATGCATAGGTATTTGGAATGTATCTGGATGTGGTGGTGACCAAAAGGTCATTTGATAGGAGGCGACAATAAAAATGCAGAAGTGTTTGATCGGGGTGTTGTTGTTGCAGCTGTCAGTGTGTCGGCCCCTTTGAAAGTGTGGGAATGGGTATTGGTAATAATTCCTTGAAGATCAAACACAGCATTTGCTATTGAGTGCAAATGTGTGTGTGTGAGAGTGTGTGAGAGTGTGTGAGAGTGTGTGAGAGTATGTGTGTGTGTGTGTGTGTCAATCTCATAAATGCCTGCAGGATTTGTAACTAGCTATTAGATTGAGAGCATAGTTTTATCACAGCTCTAATTTTACAAACCTTCATAGTGCCCTTAATTTCTAAATCTTTTTTGTGATGCGATTCATCTCCCAAAGCGGTACAGTTTCGAAAAAAAAAAAGTTGCAATTTAACTTTTTTTCATGTATTGTGATCCCACAACCCCCTGCACTGATTGTTGTATTCTATCTGTATCTAACGGTATTATATTCTTTTTATTTTATGTGTGTAATAAGTCTTTTCTATGCCTTTTTTTTCTCCAGTTTCATCCGGATTGCCCGATTTGGCAGGGCTTTTTGATTTATGTTTAAACAGCAATTTACCCCCACCAGGACAGTTAATGCTGATAATGATGATGATGATGATGATGATGATGATGATGATGATGATGGTGAAATACCTGACAGGTTTGAAGATTTGGTTGCCCTCACTGACAGACATGCCAGGTTACAGGACATACCCAATGGTAACGATATCATATATGATCCTGAGAGTATAACAAGGTGGGCTCAATTTCAAACTGACAGAATCAACTCTATGTTGAGTGATGTTTTGGCTGATTTAAATGCTCCTGCTGTTGCTGTAGTTGCTGAGGTTTCAAAGGCGTGTACTGGAAGTGTTGACGACACTGTTTTAATCCGTGGCCCCCTTGGTGTTGTGAGTGGTGATGGTGTGTCTCAGGGTGTGAGTAGTGCTACCGGATGTGTACAGGAGGGGGGGGTAGACTTGTAGAAAGGACCTGTTCATCTACTACTGTCACAGAGGATATACATATCAGAGACATACCTGCTTTTAATGCCTCTGAATTGCGTCAGCGCGTTGATCTCAGAGATATCAATCTTGATAACCCCGAACAAGTGCCTAATAGGGTTAGAGAGAGACTGTCTGGCGTAATTGAGAGAGCATTAGAGGCTTCACCATCCGGCAGTGTTTTAAACGTGATCTTGATCGGTCCATCACTGGCTAGCGATGTACAAACAGTATTAATAATAATAATAATAATACATTTTATTTATAGGCGCCTTTCTGGACACTCAAGGTCACCGTACATTGGTTAAAAACAGCAACACATGTAATAATACACAACACGAATTGCAATGGGGAGTAAATAAAATGATCCAAAGACTTAAAATTACACAGTGCACGTGAAATCATAGGGAAAAGGCAGTTTTGAACAGGTAAGTTTTGAGTTTGGATTTGAAGTGTGGGAGTGAAGTAGTAGTAGTATTAAACGGCGATAATGAATACAATGTTGATTTGTTCATGGAGGAAATATCACAGGTCTTGCAAAGCAATGATGATTCTATGACGGACGACGAATTGGAGTTTATTGTCACGGTGGCCAGGGATCGTAGCGGGGGTGCTGCTCGTCGTCTGAGATTGGGTCAAGTTTCCTATGACGAAATTTTATCCAGAAAAGGTCGGCATCTGTACAATCCAGACAATATGTGGAACAACAATCTATGTTTTTCTATCTGTCTTGCACATTTTGTTGACAATGCTATGGCACAGGATAAAAAATTGGAATATGCAAAACAATTGCACGATGCAGTCGGTTTTGATCACATGCACAAAGTGTCGCTCTCCGACGTCACCAAATGTGAGAAACACTTAGATGTGAAAATTATAGTCTTCCATCATGACTCTGCGCGTAAACGCCTGCAGTGTTTCCAAACATGCGATGCCCCACACAAGCGTACAGTCTGGTTATACTTACACAATGAGCACTACTATTTGATCAAAAACCGGACGGGGTTCTTTGGTGCCTCATATGTATGTGAGTATTGCTATGGTACGTATGAAACGCCTCTGTACCACAGCTGCAAGCACCGATGTAATGTGTGTTTCACAGAGGAGTGTCATGTTTACAGGGGTCAAACATTAAAATGCCCCGACTGTAAACGAATTTGCAAATCACAATTCTGTTTCGATCAACACAAGGTACATGAGGCAAAACACAAGGTCATACCATGTACTGCATTGAAATACTGTGAGACATGTGGAAAAACATACAAGGTTGGCAAAAAAATGCACAAATGTGCAGCGCTTGTCTGTTCACACTGTGGTGAACAAAGATTGGAAAGCAGCGTGCCACACGAGTGCTTTATACAACCGATCGAGAAGGAAGATCCACAGAAAAAGTACATATTGTTTGACTTTGAGACCCGTTTTCATGACGGCAAACATGAGGCAAATTTTGTGTGTTCAATGGATATTGATGGAAACAAGTTTTGTTTCAACACCTTGAAATGCGTTGATGCCTTTGTGAAACGGTACAGACGCCCTAACTACCGCGGGTATACATTCATTGCGCATAACGCATCCGGCTTTGATAACTATATTCTGCTTGAGTACTTTGTCAAACAGGGCATCATCCCTATGGTAACGATGCGAGGTCGATCGATTTATCGGTCGGCCGATTAATCGGGCCGATTATTTGACATTTTTTCATAATCGGCATCGGCCGGTGCCTGAGCATATTAAGCCGATTAGTAAACAGGCACATCTGCGGGCAGCCCAGTGTTGTTGTTGCTGTGGAACACGTGTGACACCGCCCCTTGTGTGTCAATCAAATTGCCGTTCTGCCGGGAGAAACCGGTAGGCTTAAATTCTTCTCTTTCAAAGCCCTATATATTTAATTGGTTAGATATGAAATGCTCCGACGTTATCAATTCTGTTTTTGGCAACGGAGAATTTCTCTCCGTCGGTAACGCAGCGCTGTGTGCGGGGCGGAGCGGCTCTCACATGCACGCTGCTGCAGCGCAGACACACACACACACACACACACACAGAGCTTCTACTCTTAGTAACTATGGCGGAGAAAACTAAACTTATAAAGCGTGATTACACTTTACTAGAGTTGATGCTGACAATGCTTGTCATAAGTGCAAGTTTGCGTGTGAGGGCGGAAACACGAGCAATTTGTCGAAACATTTAGCATTAAACGTCTCTATGGGTCCTTCACAGCCTCTATGACGTCACTGGCCTGTGTGTAGTCCGCAGCAGATATGAGCAGCAGGCTTTGTAATATGAGTGAACAAAGTTATTATTATGTTTTGATCACTTAGATTATGGCCATATAGCTTGTAACAGTGTCTGTCAACAAACATAAATAAAAAACATGCTTTAGGACAGTTTTGGAAAGGTGCTTAAAAGGTTTTGAGCTCTGTACTATTACTACTATTAACCATCATGTACAAAATAAAATATGCACTGCAGTGCAGACACAAAGTGCAAATTGGAGAGACAGACCATAAGTGTTGTTCAATAAATGTTTACTTAAGTTAAGACATTTTGTGTATTATTTGTTATTATTAAGCTGTTATATTTTATCAGATGGAGGAAAAAAAGAAAACCAGCCAAACATATCGGCAAAAAAAAAATTGGCATCATATATCGGCCATCGGCTGTCCTGATTCTGTAAAAAATCGGCATCGGCATCGGCCATAAAAAACCCATATCGGTCGACCTCTAGTAACGATGTGAGGTAGCAGGGTCATTCTGATGTACGACAGTGCGTACAGGCAGAGGAGGATTGATTCGTTCAGTTTCTTACCCATGAGACTGGCCAAAACACCTGCTGCCATGGGCTTTGAGGATTTGGAGAAGGGTCATTTTCCCCACAAGTTTAACACTAGGGAGAATGAGTACTACAAGGGCCCATACCCCGACCCGTCCTACTATGGGTATGACACCATGTGTGACGGTGAGAAGATATCTTTCATGCAGTGGTATGACACAGTCCGTGATGAAACTTTTGATTATCAAGCGGAGATTAGCCGTTACTGTGTTAATGATGTAGAGGTGTTGCGCAGGGCCTGTACTATTTATCGTGAAACATTTCTCGAACATACACAGCTTGACCCGTTTGCATTCACCACTCTAGCATCCAGCTGTATGGGAGTATTCAAAACGTTGTTTCTGCCCAAAGACACTGTAGCCCTCACGTATGAAGGCGCTTACACTAAGCAGAATAAGACATATTCAGATGTGTCTATGCAGTGGCTTGAATATGTGTCCCACACAGAAAACATTGAAATGCAACATGCACTCAATTGTGGTGAACGGCAATTTGGGCCATACTTTGTGGACGGGTACAATCCATCTACAAAAACCTGCTATGAGTTTGCAGGATGTTTTTTTCACGGTTGTGTCAAATGCCATGTACAGGGAGATTTAAATCCGGTCACCAAAGTCTCCTACGGGGAGCTAAGCCGTGCTTTCAATGAAAAAATCAACACATTGGAAACACAGCATGGCCTTCGCGTTGTAGTGATGTGGGAGTGTGAATGGGGATTGTTGTCAAAGTCGAACCATGCAGTGCAAACCTTTCTGACCACCTACAAAAAACCGGAACGACTCGACCCTAGGCATGCTCTCTTTGGCGGGCGTACCAACGCCATGAAACTGTACCACGTGGTGGGAAATGATGAAAAGATCAGATACTATGACTTTACAAGTCAGTATCCAACAGTTCAGGCAAAACAACAGTACCCAGTTGGACACCCTCAGATTATCCACAGGGATTTTGATTCCCTAGATAATTATTTGGGGTTCATAAAATGCACTGTGCTCCCGCCAAGAGGCTTGTTCCACCCAGTCTTGCCCTACAGGTGTCAAAACAAGCTCATGTTCCCGCTGTGCAGCAAGTGTGCTGAACATTTGAACCAGACGTCTGATTGTGCTCATAGTGACAGCGACAGGCAGCTGTCAGGAGTGTGGGTCTCGTTTGAGCTTCAGAAAGCGGTTGAAAAGGGGTATCAGATTGTCAGCATTGACGAGGTGTGGCATTTTCCCAACAAGACAGACACTTTGTTCAAGGGTTATGTCAAAACATTTCTGAAATGCAAACAAGAGGCTTCTGGTTACCCAGGTCATGTCAAAACACCTGATGAACAAAAGAAGTACATTGATGACTACTTTGAAAAAGAGGACATTAAACTGGATGCTAACAAAATCCGTGTCAACAAGGCTGTCAGGAGTTGCAACAAGTTACTCCTAAACTCTTTGTGGGGCAGATTTAGCATGAGGAACAATATGCCTTCGTGTGAGCTGATCACTGAGCCATCCAGGTCTACACAACTGATGTTCAGTGACCATTACGATGTGAAGCAATTCTGCTTCATATCAGATGATGTGGCTACGGTGCAGTGGCGTCATGCGGACGGTAGGGGGTCCAGAATAAAAGACGTCAATGTTTTCATTGGAGCCATGACTACGGCTCGTGCAAGACTAATGTTGTATGACCTCCTGGACAAACTGCAGGAACGTGTACTGTATTGTGACACAGATAGTGTTGTTTTTACATCGCAGCCGGGTGATTGGGTTCCTCCTCTGGGTCCCTACTTGGGGGATTTGACAGACGAAGTAAATGACGGTAATGTGTGTGGACTCCCCGAGGAAGATTACATCACAGAGTTTGTGTCGGGGGGTCCCAAGTGCTACTCGTATCATACGAGACAGGGCAAGACGCAGATAAAATGCAAAGGCATAACTTTAAACACAAACAACGCCAAGGTGGTTACTCACAAGTCGTTGGCAGGTCTAGTACACGCCTTTGTAGCCAATCAGTACACAGGGGCAAACTTGATGACTGCGTCTGAGACCATCAAACGTGATAAAAAGAAGTTTCATTTGAGAAACGAGGCAGTTTTTAAGAAACTCCAGGTGGTGTACAATAAGCGTAGAGTATTTCAGGATTACACCACTCTGCCTTATGGATACTAGACTGGACCAGGGTTTTGATGGCAGACTACAGCATCCATTTAGTCTGGTGGTGAGCGGTCCTTCAAATTGTGGAAAGACATTTTTTGTCAAGAATGTTATTGAAAACGCTATGAAAGTTATTTCACATAGGGTTGACAATATTGTTTACATTTACTCATGCTGGCAGCCTTTATATAACCAACTCCTTAAGACTAGGGATATTAACTTTGTGAACGGTTTACCAGAATCTCTGTGTGACGATGTGCTTCTACCTCCAGACAAAAATAATCTACTCATCATAGACGATTTGATGAATGATGCCAGTAACAACATAGAAGTACAAAATGTTTTCACCAAATATGTTCATCATAGAAATCTCAGTTGTATATATTTAGTACAAAATCTATTTATTCAAGGAAAGTCTATAGCCGAACTATTAGTTTAAACACCAACTACCTGGTTTTATTTAAGAACCCCAGGGATAAATATCAGATTACTTTATTGGGAAGACAGATGTTTCCTGGCAACGCCAAATATTTTTTAGAGTCATTTAATGATGCAACTAGTTCCGCTTACGGTTATCTACTTATAGATTATAAAGCCAAGACACCCGACTTTTTAAGACTCAGAACAGGGTTGCTATCAGACCAATCGGTTGTGTATATTCCTAAAAAGCAGAGGGGCTGAGCATGTCGTCACGTATGCAGCGGAATTTGGCTCTGTTGGAGTTGTTATATAAATCGAAGCCTCGCATGCAAAAGGTTATTGTGAGTAATGCAAACGCAGACTTTATTCACGCTCTGTGTGAAATAGCTCTCAATGTGGCGCGTGGTAACATTCCTCTGACTGACCGGCAATACAAACAATTGAAAAAGAAGAAGACAATCGTTAGACTCATCGCAGACAGACAAGTTAAGCATTTTAAAAAGAAAAGGTCTACAAACCAGTCAGGTGGATTTTTATTACCCCTGCTAGATGCAGCTATTCCTTTTATAGTAGGTCTTCTAAACCGTCAGTAAAATGGAACGCACCCAAAAAATGTTTTTGGTCCCTCAACAACAATTGGATGCCTTAAAGCAACAGCAGCAGCAGCAGGAGCAAAACAGTGGATCCATAAGACAAGCGGTGCAAAATGAACTAGATAGAGCCATGGTTGACGTATTGAAACTACCTGACACAGACATGTATGAGAAGGCCAAAACATATTCTAGTATTCTCCAACGCTACCTGTCTATGGTGAGACAGGGTGAACGGGAAAAGGGGGTTTTGACCTTATCATTACCTGGAAGTGAAAGTAGTGATACGGCTGGCTCAAGTCTCAGCGTTACAAAAGGGATTGATGATGAGGATAGTTCAAAAAAGGATCCAATATTAGAAGAGGTTTTAAAACACATGCCCAAAAGAAGCATGAAAAACGCTGAGTGTATATATTGGACGCAATAACCCGAGCAAAAAATTTGATATCTTGGACAGAACAGGGGGAAATTGTTATTAACAATCAACCGATCAGGGGTACACACTTGTACGATTTGGTAAAAAGTGTCACTGCATCACATCATACATCGGACAGCTCTAGACCTCTGGGGTGGGAAATGTTTTTAAAAACATTGGGCAGTTTAAATGTGCCACTATCTGCAATCCCAAACACCCAGGTGCGTCGAGCTATTGCTGAATACAAAGTAGGTGACGGTACAAACAGTGAAATTAGCTTTATGACTCAGGGCAAACCCAACAGCAGAAAAAGGGGAAAACATTCAGTGCATGGTTCACACAGGTCTAGCACCCCCCTCAGGACAACCAAAGCAATCTAAGTCACCGAGATTGGACATGGCTGAATGGTTAGATTTTTGAGTTCTTTATGACTGTATTCAAATGATTGTTTGTTAGATTGTTTTCTCTTTAAATGAATGTATTTTTTCATCTTATTTGTAACTATGTGTAAATGAATGTATTTTTCTTTTTATCTTCTTTTGTAACTGTGTTTAAATAAATTTATGTTTTCATCATTTTATGACAGTTTAAATGATTGTTTTTTGTTATTTGTAACTGTTCAAATTACCTTTTGATATGTCTGTGTCATAGAAACTGTGATACCTGAATAAATATGACTGTGTTGACAAAATCACGTTTTACCAAATGTTTTTTTTTTTATTTGAAAATTATCATTACATTACATATTTATTCCCAGATTGTACACATGTAAAATCACATCCAAGGCATACACTAGGTTGTATTTTGTTAACAAATCTACATACCATAGTGTCATTACGGGTAGGATTAGCACCGTACATGTTTATCACACGAGTATAAGTCACCCCTTTTTGAATATGACATAGAAAAAACACACAATGCTGACCACAGGTGATAGCGTGTTTATCCTGAACCTGTCTTCCAGAATATGCCACATCTGTACAGTTTTTCGCCAGGAACTTATTTATTTCCGGTGGAAAATTGCTCCATTCAGGGGGATTACCAAAACTGTCAAAGAAACATCCTTGTTTGTGTTTTGTAATATAAATAGCCAGCCAATGCTCACCAGGCATGTTAGAGGGATCGGTGTTTACGATCAGCATAGCGGGGAGCTTAAAAACATTGTGTTTAGGGAGTTGATCGCACGCTAAAACACCCCAAAAATTTGTACCCTTAATAATTCTTTTTCTAACAACACTAGTTAGTTCTATAGTATTCATAGTGTTTTTAGTAGTAGTCCATAAGCACTTGTCTTCTGTTTGAAATCTCAATAACTGAGTCAAAAACAGAATAACAAATCAAATTAAAGGTGCGTGGCAGAGGGTTTCTAAAGCGGACTTCCATCCTCACATTGCCTGTTTTAATTAACGAGACTTCTTTGAGAAAGTCTTCAATGACACTCTGTCTATAGCATATTTAGCATTAGTGTGCTGTGAGCCAACCTGACTGTGGGTGCAACAGACACTTTCTTTACAAATACACTGGCTGACACAATCTTAAACTGGTATTGTGCATTTGCAGCAGTCATTAGAGAGAATTCATCTTTGGACCGTATAAATTTCAGTGAAATATCCACACCGTTTAGCAAGAGTTTTTCTTGAAAAAACAAATCTGCATGTATTGGGGCAATTAATTCGACGATGCGGCTGTCTCCTGTGTACTGTCCTCTTGACACCAAACCCTGATTGTCTCCTTCGATCGATGCATCATCCATGTGATTACCGGTGTCTTTACTAAACAGAGCTGTGCTAAACTGTGTATCCAGTGTGTCTTTTCCATAGTTAATCAAACATTCAATTATTCCACGGTATGGATATGTGTTGGAGGATTGGGCTATAAGCCTGTCCCCCAACATTATATCCACCTGTGAGAAAAGGGTGCATCCTGGATAGTTTATAAAACCCACATTGGCGTCGTTAGCCAGGTTTGTACCGTCAGCATTTATAATCCTCACACGTGTAAACAGATAGGTTCATTTAGGTCAAAGTAATCCTCTCCACTGGCTGATATGTAAAACTCCAGAGGGCCGGTGTCTGTAATCGCCGATTTCAACAAAGGTCGATTTTTCAATAGAAGTCTGAGTGTACGGTACAGTAAACAGATCAAGTTCTGTCTTCACGCATTCTTCCGACTGACTATGAATGAGTGCCGTGGTTATTTTTTCACAGATTTTAACCTAAAAATATGTCTTTTGACAATAACCCAGGGCGTCTGTTCGGAGCTCTTCTACCTTTGGTGGTTGACTTCTTTTTGGCACCTCGGGGTTTTTTAGCAGCTCTTTTACGTTTTTTAGACACAGGACGGCTACGCCCATATCCTGGTGGGGGTCTTTTCAGTCGTCTCCGGCTCCTCAGTCCATTTCCCTCCTGCTTTCCTGACATGGTTTTTCTGGCTATATTGGACACAACGTCCCCAAAGATGTTTGTGGCAGCTGTTTTTAAATGAGGCTTGGCTATACTGAAACCTCTTTTTAATAAGGGCACAGCCATCCTAAACAAATTGCGAAAAATACCTCCTAATCTGTTTCCGTACTGCATACTCGATCCGATAAACCCCGGTAATTCGCTACCACCAGCTTGATTAAGATAGTAGGACATATACCGGGCGTCATCGCGTGTGTATGGTGTGCGCATCATTTTACTTTTTTTTTTTTTCAATTCACACTTAGAAATACTGCTTCACTGGTCTGAAGTGTAGTTTGACAAAGATCTTTAACCTTTCCCTGTCCAAAGCCATCATCCCATCCTGCCTGAAATCAACAACAATAATCCCACTGCCAAAGAAACCTGTCGTCAGCGGCCTCAACGACTACCGTCCAGTCGCACTAACCCCAGTCATCATGAAGTGCCTCGAGAAGCTGGTCCAGCAGCGCATCAAAGCCAGCCTCCCAGCCACCTTCGACCCACATCAATTCGCCTACAGATCAAATAGGTCTACTGAGGACGCCATCACTACTGCCCTACACACCGCACTGCTCCACCTCGAACGGCAGGGCAGCTAAGTGAGGATGCTCTTCATAGACTACAGCTCAGCATTCAACACAGTCATCCCGGACAGACTGTTCTCCAAGATGACTGACTTAGGACTCCCCCAACACATCTGTCACTGGATCAAGGACTTCCTGACTAACCGCCCCCAGACGGTCAGATTAGGCCCCCCCACCTCCTCCACCCTCACACTCAGCACTGGAGCCCCACAAGGCTGCGTGTTGAGCCCCCTTCTCTACGCCCTCTACACTCACGACTGCACCCCCACCCACCCTACCAACACCATCATCAAGTTTGCGGATGACACAACTGTGGTCGGACTCATCTCAGGAGATGATGAGACCGCCTACAGGGATGAAGTCCAAAAACTGGCAGGGTGGTGCACGGAAAACAATCTGGCCCTGAACGCTTCCAAAACGAAAGAAATCATAATAGACTTTCGTAAACACAGCACAGATCACACAGCACTGTACATCAGCGGAGATTGTGTAGAGAGGGTCCCTGCCTTCAAATTCCTGGGAACACACATTGCTGAGGATCTCTCCTGGACTACAAAAACCACGGCGGCAGTCAAAAAGGCACAGCAGCGGCTCTACTTTCTGAGGATCCTCAGGAAGAACAACCTGCAAGAGCAGCTGCTTGTGTCTTTCTACTGTTGCTCCATCCAGAGTGTTGAATGCTGC
>CAKAOJ020001792.1:0-27961 GCA_916701645.2 Sebastolobus alascanus
GGTATCAACACTCAGCAGAGAGTTCATGTTTCATTGGTGAAGGTTCTCCCAGCCCCCTACACATAAGCCCCGCCCCCTTGACTAACTAATGAAGCGTTTGTCGTAGACTCTTGTGAGAGGTGTCATATCACTCAGCAGACAGTGCCTGTTAAGTAGTTGAAGGTGATCCCCGCCCCCTACACATTAGCCCCACCCTCTTTCATAACTCCGTTTGTTATAGAGTCTTGTGGCAGACGTCGTTGAGCTCGTTGGAGTTCCGGTTTCCTTGTGCCCGGCCGCGTCAGTCGGCGTCCCGCCAGTACCCCCGACGCGCGGAGAGGTGCTCGGGCCCGTTCATCGCTGCTTGCAGCTTTAATTCTTATTATTATTCTTTTTCTCTCAAATGAATCGCCTTTTTGAGGCCCTTGCCATGCTGGAAAAGTTGTGAAACTTGGCACACTTATCAGAAGCGGTGAAAAATTTGATATTTTAAGGGTCTCAGATTCGGATTTTGCAAAATGGCTCTCTAGCGCCCCCTAGAAAATTGGAAAACTTGATATCGGTTCTCCGGTTTTACCTACAAGTATGAAATTTGGCAGACAGATGTATCATGTGGAGACGCACAAAAAAGCCTCTGGTAGGTATGCCCAAAATTCAACAGGAAGTCAGCCATTTTGAATATAATATACGATTTTCGCCCATTTTTAGCGTTTTATAGGTCTCGTACTTTAACGAACTCCTCCTACAAATTTAATCCGATCGACTTGATATTTGGTCAGGACCATCTTAAGACCTTAAGGATGAAAAGTTATTCAATTGGTGAGTTTTCATTGAACAATCTGACCGTGGCGTGGCGGCGAAAAAGCGCCTTTCGCCAAAAAACAGGAAGTTGCTGTAACTTTGGCATACCTTTTCCAATCTGCTCTAAATGTCACATGTATGATAAGGGTCCTGGCCTGATGACATCCACATGCAAATTTTGACTCTCAGTCATAGCGCCACCTAGTGGTAACAGGAAATGTCATGTTGTACACGTTGATGTACATCTCCTCAGAAATTAATCACATCTTTACCAAATTAGGTGAGAAAAGCCTTAAGACCTTGATGATGCTTCCTTTCGAAAATTGTGAGTTTTCATCAAATGGCGGCACCGTGGTGATATGGCGAATTTCGATGAGTCGCCATGAAAAAACAAACCGCTGTAACTCAACTCCAGATGGTCAGATCTTATCCATATTAATAACATTTGATGAGAGTCCCGGCTTGAAGACACCTACAGTCAAATTTTTAATGATTCTCATAGCGCCACCTAGTGGCAACAGGAAGTTACTGTCGCCATATTTTGGTATACTACTACTAGCAGGTTAACCAGATCTACCTCAAATTTGGTCACAACAATGGTAAGACCTTCATGATGCCAGACAGCGAAGGCTTTGTATTTTCGTGAAATGCCGTTGCCGTGGCGACGTATTGTTCGCCATGAAACAGGAAGTTGCTTTTGAGGTGCTAGGATTGCTTAAAAACAAACAAAACTTGGCACACTCATTAACGGTGCTAAAATATGTTAACAAATATGTTTTTTGTGCTTGTGTGCGGCAAGAGAGCTCAATAGCGCCCCCTACAAAATTTCAACAAAGCAGCCCTCGCGGTACGTTTGGCCTAGATGTTCGAGATTTGGTAGGCACATGTATCTCTCGTAGACTTAAAAAAAAGTCTCTTGATGCCATGCTCTAAACCCAACAGGAAGTCGGCCATCTTGATTTTGTGTGAATATTTCGTATATTTTTGGCCATTTCCAGGCTTTGTACTTTAACGAACTCCTCCTACAGAGTTAACCCGATCAACTTCAGATTTGGTCAGTACAATCTGAAGACCTTTGTGATGAAAAGTTATTCAAATCGTGAGGTTTTTTGAAACGACGTTGACGTGGCGTGGCGGAGAATTTGCTAGCTCGCCATTGAAAGACAAAATGTTGTAACTCGACTGTACTTTTTCCAATCTGCCCCAAACTTGAAATACCACATAGTAGTCCAGATCTGAGGACATCTACATGGCAATATTGACTCATAGTCATAGCGCCACCTACTGGCAACAGGAAGTCAGCGTTACGTGACAAACATCATCCGATTCAGATGAAATTTACATTGTGTGATCTACGTCATTGTGCTCGTCAGAGTTCCGGTTTCATTGTGCCTGGCCGCGTCGGTTGGCGTCCCGCGCGTACCCCAGACGCGCGTAGAGGTGCTCGGGCCCGTTCATCGCTGCTTGCAGCTTTAATTAGGGCCCGAGCACCGACGAAGTCGGGTCCGAGGACCCTATTGAAACTGTAATGTTTATTAGGGCCCGAGCACCGACGAAGTCGGGTCCGAGGACCCTATTGAAACTGTAATGTTTATTATTATTATTATTTTTATCTCAAATGAATCGCGTTTTTGAGGCCTTTGCCATGCTGGAAAAGTTGTTAAACTTTGCACACCTATCAGACGCGGTGAAAAATTTGATATTTTAAGGGTCTCGGTCTCGGGTGTTGCAAAATGACTCGCTAGCGCCTCCTAGAAAATTGGCAAACTTGAGCCCCTCGCTCCGGTTTCACCTACAAGTATGAAATTTGGCACACAGATGTAACATGTTGAGACGCACAAAAAAGCCTCTTGGAGGTATGACCAAAATTCAACAGGAAGTCAGCCATATTGGATTTAATATGCAATTTTGCCCATTTTTTGCGTTTTATAGGCCGTGTACTTTAACGAACTCCTCCTCCAGATTTCATCAGATTGACCTGAAATTTGGTCAGGACCATCTTAAGACCTTAAGGATGAAAAGTTATTCAATTGGTGAGTTTTCACTGAACGACCTGACCGTGGCGTGGCGGCGAAAAAGCGCCTTTCGCCAAAAAACAGGAAGTTGCTGTAACTTTGGCATACCTTTTCAATCTGCTCTAAATGTCACATGTATGATAAGGGTCCTGGCCTGATGACATCCACATGCAAATTTTGACTCTCAGTCATAGCGCCACCTAGTGGTAACAGGAAATGTCATGTTGTACACGTTGATGTACATCTCCTCAGAAATTAATCACATCTTTACCAAATTAGGTGAGAAAAGCCTTAAGACCTTGATGATGCTTCCTTTCGAAAATTGTGAGTTTTCATCAAATGGCGGCACCGTGGTGATATGGCGAATTTCGATGAGTCGCCATGAAAAAACAAACCGCTGTAACTCAACTCCAGATGGTCAGATCTTATCCAAATTAATAACATTTGATGATCGTCCCGGCCTGAAGACATCTACAGTCTAATTTTCAATCATACTCATAGCGCCACCTAGTGGCAACAGGAAGTTACTGTCGCCATATTTTGGTGTACTACTGTTAGCAGGTTAACCAGATCCACCTCAAATTTGGTCACAACAATGGTAAGACCTTCATGATGCCAGACAGCGAAGGTTTTGTATTTTCGTGAAATGCCGTTGCCGTGGCGACGTATTGTTCGCCATGAAACAGGAAGTTGCTTTTGAGGTGCTAGGATTGCTTAAAAACAAACGAAACTTGGCACACTCATTAACGGCGCTAAAATATGTTAACAGATATGGTTTTGGTGCTTGTGTGTGGCAAGGGGGCTCAATAGCGCCCCCTACAAAATTTCAACAAAGCAGCCCTCGCGTACGTTTCACCTAGATGTTCGAGATTTGGTAGGCACATGTATCACCCGTAGACTTAAAAAAAAGTCTCTTGGTGCCATGCTCTAAACCCAACAGGAAGTCGTCATCTTGATTTTTGTGTGAATTTTTCGTATATTTTTGGCTATTTCCAGGCTTTGTACTTTAACGAACTGCTCCTAGAGACTTAACCCGATCAACTTCAGATTTGGTCAGTACAATCTGAAGACCTTTGTGATGAAAAGTTATTCAAATCGTGAGGTTTTTTGAAACGACGTTGACGTGGCGTGGCGGAGAATTTGCATGACTCGCCATTGAAAGACAAAATATTGTAACTCGACTGTACTTTTTCCAATCTGCCCCAAACTTGAAATACCACATAGTAGTCACGATCTGAGGACATCTACATGGCAATATTGACTCATAGTCATAGCGCCCCCTACTGGAACGGGAAGTCACGTTACGTGACAGACATCATCCGATTCACATAAAATTTACATTGTGTGATCTACACTTGAAAAAGCAACATAATGCATTTTTACCCCGTGTTCTTCACGCCACATACACACGGGAAAGGGGTGAAAAAATTGAAATGCGACATTTCTCATGCCCCCTTTCATAACTGCGTTTGTCGTAGAGTCTTGGCAGACGTCGTTGCGCTCGTCAGAGTTCCGTTTCATTGTGCCCGCACGTCGGTTGGCGTCCCGCCAGTACCCCCGACGCGGGGAGATGCTCGGCCCGTTCATCCTGCTTGCAGCTTTAATTATTATTATTATTTTTTTTCTCTCAAATGAATCGCGTTTTTGAGGGCCCCTTTCCATGCTAAAAGTTGTTTAAAATTGGCACACTTGTCAGAGGCGGTGAAAAATTTTATATTTTTAAAGGGGCTCGGATTCGGGGGTTTCAAAATGGCTCACTAGCGCCCCCTAGAAAATTGGAAAAACTGATATCCGTTCTCCGGTTTTACCTACAAGTATGAAATTTGGCAGACAGATGTATCATGTGGAGACGCACAAAAAAGTCTCTGGTAGGTATGCCCAAAATTCAACAGGAAGTCAGCCATTTTGAATATAATATGCGATTTTCGCCCATTTTTAGCGTTTTATAGGTCGCGTACTTTAACGAACTCCTCCTCCAGTTTTCATCAGATCGACTTGAAATTTGGTCAGGACCATCTTAAGACCTTAAGGATGAAAAGTTATTCAATTGGTGAGTTTTCATTGAACAATCTGACCGTGGCGTGGCGGCGAAAAAGCGCCTTTCGCCAAAAAACAGGAAGTTGCTGTAACTTTGGCATACCTTTTCCAATCTGCTCTAAATGTCACATGTATGATAAGGGTCCTGGCCTGATGACATCCACATGCAAATTTTGACTCTCAGTCATAGCGCCACCTAGTGGTAACAGGAAATGTCATGTTGTACACGTTGATGTACCTCTCCTCAGAAATTAATCACATCTTTACCAAATTAGGTGAGAAAAGCCTTAAGACCTTGATGATGCTTCCTTTCGAAAATTGTGAGTTTTCATCAAATGGCGGCACCGTGGTGATATGGCGAATTTCGATGAGTCGCCATGAAAAAACAAACCGCTGTAACTCAACTCCAGATGGTCAGATCTTATCCAAATTAATAACATTTGATGATCGTCCCGGCCTGAAGACATCTACAGTCTAATTTTCAATCATACTCATAGCGCCACCTAGTGGCAACAGGAAGTTACTGTCGCCATATTTTGGTGTACTACTGTTAGCAGGTTAACCAGATCCACCTCAAATTTGGTCACAACAATGGTAAGACCTTCATGATGCCAGACAGCGAAGGTTTTGTATTTTCGTGAAATGCCGTTGCCGTGGCGACGTATTGTTCGCCATGAAACAGGAAGTTGCTTTTGAGGTGCTAGGATTGCTTAAAAACAAACAAAACTTGGCACACTCATTAACGGCGCTAAAATATGTTAACAGATATGGTTTTGGTGCTTGTGTGTGGCAAGGGGGCTCAATAGCGCCCCCTACAAAATTTCAACAAAGCAGCCCTCGCGGTACGTTTGACCTAGATGTTCGAGATTTGGTAGGCACATGTATCACCCGTAGACTTAAAAAAAAGTCTCTTGGTGCCATGCTCTAAACCCAACAGGAAGTCGGTCATCTTGATTTTTGTGTGAATTTTTCGTATATTTTTGGCCATTTCCAGGCTTTGTACTTTAACGAACTGCTCCTAGAGACTTAACCCGATCAACTTCAGATTTGGTCAGTACAATCTGAAGACCTTTGTGATGAAAAGTTATTCAAATCGTGAGGTTTTTTGAAACGACGTTGACGTGGCGTGGCGGAGAATTTGCATGACTCGCCATTGAAAGACAAAATGTTGTAACTCGACTGTAATTGGTCCAATCTGCCCCAAACTTGACCTACCACATAGTAGTCCAGACCTGAGGACATCTACATGGCAATATTGACTCAGAGTCATAGCGCCACCTTTTGGCAAAAGGCAGTCAGCGTTACGTGAAAAACATCATCCGATTCACATGAAATTTACATTGTGTGATCTACGTCATTGCGCTCGTCAGAGTTCCGGTATCATTGTGCCCGGCCGCGTCGGTTGGCGTCCCGCAAGTACCCCCGACGCGCGGAGAGGTGCTCGGGCCCGTTCATCGCTGCTTGCAGCTTTAATTAGGGCCCGAGCACCGACGAAGTCGGGTCCGAGGACCCTATTGAAACTGTAATGTTTATTATTATTATTATTATTTTTCTCTCAAATGAATCGCGTTTTTGAGGCCTTTGCCATGCTTGAAAAGTTGTTAAACTTGGCACACTTGTCAGACGCGGTGAAAAATTTGATATATTAAGGGTCTCGGGTTTGGCTGTTGCAAAATGGCTCGCTAGCGCCCCCTAGAAAATTGGAAAACTTGAGCCCCTCCCTCCGGTTTCACCTACATGTATGAAATTTGGCAGAGAGATGTAACATGTGGAGACGCACAAAAACGCCTCTTGAAGGTATGCCCAAAACTCAACAGGAAGTCAGCCATATTGGATTTAATATGCAATTTTGCCCATTTTTTGCGTTTTATAGGCCGTGTACTTTAACAAACTCCTCCTCCAGATTTCATCAGATGGACCTGAAATTTGGTCAGGACCATCTTAAGACCTTAAGATGAAAAGTTATTCAATTGGTGAGTTTTCACTGAACGACCTGACCGTGGCGTGGCGGCGAAAACGCGCCTTTCGCCAAAAAACAGGAAGTTGTTGTAACTTTGGCATACATTTTCCAATCTGCTCTAAATTTCGCATGTGTGATGAGGGTCCTAGCCTGATGACATCCACATGCAAATTTTGGCTCGCAGTCATAGCGCCACCTAGTGGTAACAGGAAATGTCATGTTGTACACGTTGATGTGCCCTGCCTCAGAAATTCATCACATCTACCTCAAATTAGGTGAGAAAAGCCTTAAGACCTTGATGATGCTTCCTTTCGAAAATTGTGAGTTTTCATCAAATGGCGGCGCCGTGGTGATATGACGAATTTCGATGAGTCGCCATGAAAAAACAAACCGCTGTAACTCAACTCCAGATGGTCAGATCTTATACAAATTAATTACATTTGATGAGCGTCCTGGCCTGAAGACATCTACAGTCTAATTTTCAATCATACTCATAGCGCCACCTAGTGGCAACAGGAAGTTACTGTCGCCATATTTTGGTGTACTACTGTTAGCAGGTTAACCAGATCCACCTCAAATTTGGTCACAACAATGGTAAGACGTTCATGACGCCAGACAGCGAAGGTTTTGTATTTTCGTGAAATGCCGTTGCCATGGCGACGTATTGTTCGCCATGAAACAGGAAGTTGCTTTTGAGGTGCTAGGATTGCTTAAAAACTAACGAAACTTGGCACACTCATTAACAGCGCTAAAATATGTTAACAGATATGGTTTTTGTGCTTGTGTGTGGCAAGGGGGCTCAATAGCGCCCCCTACAAAATTTCAACAAAGCCGCCCTCGCGGTACGTTTCACCTAGATGTTCGAGATTTGGTATGCACATGTATCACCCGTAGACTTAACAAAAAGTCTCTTGGTGCCATGCTCTAAACCCAACAGGAAGTCGGCCATCTTGATTTTTGTGTGAATTTTTCGTATATTTTTGGCCATTTCCAGGCTTTGTACTTTAACGAACTGCTCCTAGAGACCTAACCCGATCAACTTCAGATTTGGTCAGTACAATCTGAAGACCTTTGTGATGAAAAGTTATTCAAATCGTGAGGTTTTTTGAAACGACGTTGACGTGGCGTGGCGGAGAATTTGCATGACTCGCCATTGAAAGACAAAATGTTGTAACTCGACTGTACTTTTTCCAATCTGCCCCAAACTTGAAATACCACATAGTAGTCCAGATCTGAGGACATCTACATGGCAATATTGACTCATAGTCATAGCGCCACCTACTGGCAACAGGAAGACAGCGTTACGTGACAAACATCATCCGATTCAGATGAAATTTACATTGTGTGATCTACGTCATTGCGCTCGTCAGAGTTCCGGTTTCATTGTGCCTGGCCGCGTCGGTTGGCGTCCCGCGCGTACCCCAGACGCGCGTAGAGGTGCTCGGGCCCGTTCATCGCTGCTTGCAGCTTTAATTATTATTATTTTTCTCTCAAATGAATTGCGTTTTTGAGGCCCTTGCCATGCTGGAAAAGATGTTAAACTTGGCACACTTGTCAGAGGCGGTGAAAAATTTCATATTTTAAGGGTCTCGGATTCGGGTGTTGCAAAATGGCTCGCTAGCGCCTCCTAGAAAATTGGCAAACTTGAGCCCCTCGCTCCGGTTTCACCTACAAGTATGAAATTTGGTGGACAGATTTATCATGTGGAGACGCACAAAAAAGCCTCTTGGAGGTATGGCAAAAACTTAACAGGAAGTCAGCCATATTGGATTTAATATGCAATTTTGCCCATTTTTTGCGTTTTATAGGCCGTGTACTTTAACGAACTCCTCCTCCAGATTTCATCAGATTGACCTGAAATTTGGTCAGGACCATCTTAACACCTTAAGGATGAAAAGTTATTCAATTGGTGAGTTTTCACTGAACGACCTGACCGTGGCGTGGCGGCGAAAACGCGCCTTTCGCCAAAAAACAGGAAGTTGTTGTAACTTTGGCATACATTTTCCAATCTGCTCTAAATTTCGCATGTGTGATGAGGGTCCTAGCCTGATGACATCCACATGCAAATTTTGGCTCGCAGTCATAGCGCCACCTAGTGGTAACAGGAAATGTCATGTTGTACACGTTGATGTGCCCTGCCTCAGAAATTAATCACATCTACCTCAAATTAGGTGAGAAAAGCCTTAAGACCTTGTTGATGCTTCCTTTTGAAAATTGGGAGTTTTCATCGAATGGCGGCGCAGTGGTGGTTTGGCGAATTTCGATGAGTCGCCATGAAAAAACAAACCGCTGTAACTCACTCCAGATGGTCAGATCTTATACAAATTAATCACATTTGATGAGCGTCCTGGCCTGAAGACATCTACAGTCTAATTTTCAATCATACTCATAGCGCCACCTAGTGGCAACAGGAAGTTACTGTCGCCATATTTTGGTGTACTACTGTTAGCAGGTTAACCAGATCCACCTCAAATTTGGTCACAACAATGGTAAGACTTTCATGACGCCAGACAGCGAAGGTTTTGTATTTTCGTGAAATGCCGTTGCCATGGCGACGTATTGTTCGCCATGAAACAGGAAGTTGCTTTTGAGGTGCTAGGATTGCTTAAAAACAAACGAAACTTGGCACACTCATTAACAGCGCTAAAATATGTTAACAGATATGGTTTTGGTGCTTGTGTGTGGCAAGGGGGCTCAATAGCGCCCCCTACAAAATTTCAACAAAGCAGCCCTCGCGGTACGTTTCACCTAGATGTTCGAGATTTGGTAGGCACATGTATCACCCGTAGACTTAACAAAAAGTCTCTTGGTGCCATGCTCTAAACCCAACAGGAAGTCGGCCATCTTGATTTTTGTGTGAATTTTTCGTATATTTTTGGCCATTTCCAGGCTTTGTACTTTAACGAACTGCTCCTAGAGACCTAACCCGATCAACTTCAGATTTGGTCAGTACAATCTGAAGACCTTTGTGATGAAAAGTTATTCAAATCGTGAGGTTTTTTGAAACGACGTTGACGTGGCGTGGCGGAGAATTTGCATGACTCGCCATTGAAAGACAAAATGTTGTAACTCGACTGTACTTTTTCCAATCTGCCCCAAACTTGAAATACCACATAGTAGTCCAAATCTGAGGACATCTACATGGCAATATTGACTCATAGTCATAGCGCCACCTACTGGCAACAGGAAGTCAGCGTTACGTGACAAACATCATCCGATTCACATGAAATTTACATTGTGTGATCTACGTCATTGTGCTCGTCAGAGTTCCGGTTTCTTTGTGCCTGGCCGCGTCGGTTGGCGTCCCGCGAGTACCCCAGACGCACGGAGAGGTGCTCGGGCCCGTTCATCGCTGCTTGCAGCTTTAATTATTAGGGCCCGAGCACCGACGAAGTCGGGTCCGAGGACCCTATTGAAACTGAAGGAATTATTATTATTCTTTTTATTTTTCACAAAAATGAATTGCCTTTTTGAGGCCTTTGCCATGCTGGAAAAGTTGTTAAACTTGGCACACTTATCAGACGCGGTGAAAAATTTGATATTTTAAGGGTCTCAGATTCGGGTTTTGCAAAATGGCTCTCTAGCGCCCCCTAGAAAATTGGAAAACTTGATATCCGTTCTGCGGTTTTACCTACAAGTACGAAATTTGGCAGACAGATGTATAATGTGGAGCCGCACAAAAAAGCCTCTTGGAGGTATGACCAAAATTCAACAGGAAGTCAGCCATATTGGATTTAATATGCAATTTTGCCCATTTTTTGCGTTTTATAGGCCGTGTACTTTAACGAACTCCTCCTCCAGATTTCATCAGATTGACCTGAAATTTGGTCAGGACCATCTTAAGACCTTAAGGATGAAAAGTTATTCAATTGGTGAGTTTTCACTGAACGACCTGACCGTGGCGTGGCGGCGAAAAAGCGCCTTTCGCCAAAAAACAGGAAGTTGCTGTAACTTTGGCATACCTTTTCCAATCTGCTCTAAATGTCACATGTATGATAAGGGTCCTGGCCTGATGACATCCACATGCAAATTTTGACTCTCAGTCATAGCGCCACCTAGTGGTAACAGGAAATGTCATGTTGTACACGTTGATGTACATCTCCTCAGAAATTAATCACATCTTTACCAAATTAGGTGAGAAAAGCCTTAAGACCTTGATGATGCGTCCTTTCGAAAATTGTGAGTTTTCATCAAATGGCGGCACCGTGGTGATATGGCGAATTTCGATGAGTCGCCATGAAAAAACAAACCGCTGTAACTCAACTCCAGATGGTCAGATCTTATCCAAATTAATAACATTTGATGATCGTCCCGGCCTGAAGACATCTACATTCTAATTTTCAATCATACTCATAGCGCCACCTAGTGGCAACAGGAAGTTACTGTCGCCATATTTTGGTGTACTACTGTTAGCAGGTTAACCAGATCCACCTCAAATTTGGTCACAACAATGGTAAGACCTTCATGATGCCAGACAGCGAAGGTTTTGTATTTTCGTGAAATGCCGTTGCCGTGGCGACGTATTGTTCGCCATGAAACAGGAAGTTGCTTTTGAGGTGCTAGGATTGCTTAAAAACAAACGAAACTTGGCACACTCATTAACGGCGCTAAAATATGTTAACAGATATGGTTTTGGTGCTTGTGTGTGGCAAGGGGGCTCAATAGCGCCCCCTACAAAATTTCAACAAAGCAGCCCTCGCGGTACGTTTCACCTAGATGTTCGAGATTTGGTAGGCACATGTATCACCCGTAGACTTAAAAAAAAGTCTCTTGGTGCCATGCTCTAAACCCAACAGGAAGTCGGTCATCTTGATTTTTGTGTGAATTTTTCGTATATTTTTGGCTATTTCCAGGCTTTGTACTTTAACGAACTGCTCCTAGAGACTTAACCCGATCAACTTCAGATTTGGTCAGTACAATCTGAAGACCTTTGTGATGAAAAGTTATTCAAATCGTGAGGTTTTTTGAAACGACGTTGACGTGGCGTGGCGGAGAATTTGCATGACTCGCCATTGAAAGACAAAATATTGTAACTCGACTGTACTTTTTCCAATCTGCCCCAAACTTGAAATACCACATAGTAGTCCAGATCTGAGGACATCTACATGGCAATATTGACTCATAGTCATAGCGCCACCTACTGGCAACAGGAAGTCAGCGTTACGTGACAAACATCATCCGATTCACATGAAATTTACCATGTGTGATCTACGTCATTGTGCTCGTCAGAGTTCCGGTTTCATTGTGCCCGGCCGCGTCGGTTGGCGTCCCGCGCGTACCCCAGACGCGCGTAGAGGTGCTCGGGCCCGTTCATCGCTGCTTGCAGCTTTAATTAGGGCCCGAGCACCGACGAAGTCGGGTCCGAGGACCCTATTGAAACTGAAGCGTTTATTATTATTATTAGGGCCCGAGCACCGACAACGTCGGGCCAGCGAAGGCCCTCTTGAAACTGAAGGAATTCTTATTATTATTATTATTCTTTTTCTTTTTCTCTCAAATGAATCGCCTTTTTGAGGCCCTTGCCATGCTGGAAAAGTTGTGAAACTTGGCACACTTATCAGAAGCGGTGAAAAATTTGATATTTTAAGGGTCTCAGATTCTGATTTTGCAAAATGGCTCTCTAGCGCCCCCTAGAAAATTGGAAAACTTGATATCGGTTCTCCGGTTTTACCTACAAGTATGAAATTTGGCAGACAGATGTAACATGTGGAGACGCACAAAAAAGCCTCTTGGAGGTATGCCCAAAACTCAACAGGAAGTCAGCCATTTTGAATTTAATGTGCGATTTTAGCACATTTTTAGCGTTTTATAGGACGTGTACTTTAACGAACTCCTCCTACAATTTTTTTCAGAGCGACTTGAAATTTGGTCAGGACCATCTTAA
Organism: Sebastolobus alascanus; assembly: GCA_916701645.2. Lineage (NCBI taxonomy): Eukaryota > Metazoa > Chordata > Actinopteri > Perciformes > Sebastidae > Sebastolobus > Sebastolobus alascanus. Next base: position 12,677 of record CAKAOJ020001792.1, read on the forward strand.
GACCTTAAGGATGAAAAGTTATTCAAATGGTGAGTTTTCACTGAACGACCTGACCGTGGCGTGGCGGCGAAAAAGCGCCTTTCGCCAAAAAACAGGAAGTTGTTGTAACTTTGGCATACATTTTCCAATCTGCTCTAAATTTCTCATGTGTGATAAGGGTCCTGGCCTGATGACATCCACATGCAAATTTTGGCTTGCAGTCATAGCGCCACCTATTGGTAACAGGAAATCTCATGTTGTACACGTTGATGTCCTCTGCCTCAGAAATTAATCACATCTATCTCAAACTAGGTGAGAAAAGCCTTAAGACCTTGATGATGCTTCCTTTCGAAAACTGTGAGTTTTCATCGAATGGCGGCGCCGTGGTGGTATGGCGAATTTCGATGAGACGCCATGAACAAACAAACCGCTGTAACTCGACTCCAGATGGTCAGATCTTATCAAAATTAATAACATTTGATGAGCGTCCTGGCCTGAAGACATCTACAGTCTAATTTTCAATCATACTCATAGCGCCACCTGTTGGCAACAGGACATAACTGTCGTGATATTTTGGTGTACTACTCTTAGCAGGTTAACCAGATCCACCTCAAATTTGTTCACAACAATGGTAAGACCTTCATGATGCCAGACAGCGAAGGTTTTGAATTTTCGTGAAATGCCGTTGCCGTGGCAACGTATTGTTCGCCATCAAAAAGGAAGTTGTTTTTGAGGTGCTAGGATTGCTTTAAAACAAACAAAACTTGGCACACTCATTAACGGTGCTAAAATATGTTAATAGATATGGTTTTTGTGCTTGTGTGTGGCAAGGGGGCTCAATAGCGCCCCCTACAAAACTTCAACAAAGCAGCCCTCGCGGTACGTTTGACCTAGATGTTCGAGATTTGGTAGGCACATGTATCACCCGTAGACTTAAAAAAAAGTCTCTTGGTGCCATGCTCTAAACCCAACAGGAAGTCGGCCATCTTGATTTTTGTGTGAATTCTTCGTATATTTTTGGCCATTTCCAGGCTTTGTACTTTAACGAACTCCTCCTACAGACTTAACCCGATCAACTTCAGATTTGGTCAGTACAATCTGAAGACCTTTGTGATGAAAAGTTATTCAAATCGTGAGGTTTTTTGAAACGACGTTGACGTGGCGTGGCGGAGAATTTGCATGACTCGCCATTGAAAGACAAAATGTTGTAACTCGACTGTACTTTTTCCAATCTGCCCCAAACTTGAAATACCACATAGTAGTCCAGATCTGAGGACATCTACATGGCAATATTGACTCATAGTCATAGCGCCACCTACTGGCAACAGGAAGTCAGTGTTACGTGACAAACATCATCCGATTCACATGAAATTTACCATGTGTGATCTACGTCATTGTGCTCGTCAGAGTTCCGGTTTCATTGTGCCTGGCCGCGTCGGTTGGCGTCCCGCGCGTACCCCAGACGCGCGGAGAGGTGCTCGGGCCCGTTCATCGCTGCTTGCAGCTTTAATTAGGGCCCGAGCACCGACGAAGTCGGGTCCGAGGACCCTATTGAAACTGTAAGGATTATTCTTTTTCTTTTTCTCTCAAATGAATCGCCTTTTTGAGGACTTTGCCATGCTCAAAAAGTTGTTAAACTTGGCACACATATCAGAGGCGGTGAAAAATTTAATATTTTAAGAGACTTGGGCTCGGCTGTTGCAAAATGGCTCGCTAGCGCCCCCTAGAAAAATGAAAAAACTGATATCCGTTCTCCGATTTCACCTACAAGTATGAAATTTGGCAGACAGATGTATCATGTGGAGACGCACAAAAAAGCCTCTTGGAGGTATGCCCAAAATTCAACAGGAAGTCAGGCATATTGGATTTAATATGCGATTTTCGCCCATTTTTTGCGTTTTATAGGCCGTGTACTTTAACGAACTCCTCCTGCAGATTACATCAGATCGACTTGAAATTTGGTCAGGAACATCTTAAGACCTTAAGGATGAAAAGTTATTCAAATTGTGAGTTTTCACTGAACGATCTGACCGTGGCGTGGCGGCGAAAAAGCGCCTTTCGCCAAAAAACAGGAAGTTGTTGTAACTTTGGCATACATTTTCCAATCTGCTCTAAATTTCACATGTATGATAAGGGTCCTGGCTTGATGACCTCCACATGCAAATTTTGGCTCTCAGTCATAGCGCCCCCTAGTGGTAACAGGAAATGTCATGTTGTACACGTTGATGTACTCTGCCTCAGAAATTAATCACATCTATCTCAAATTAGGTGAGAAAAGCCTTAAGACCTTGATGATGCTTCCTTTCGAAAATTGTGAGTTTTCATCGAATGGCGGCGGCGTGGTGGTATGGCGAATTTCGATGAGTCGCCATGAACAAACAAACCGCTCTAACTCGACTCCAGATGGTCAGATCTTATCCAAATTAATAACATTTGATGAGCGTCCTGGCTTGAAGATATCTACAGTCTAATTTTCAATCATACTCATAGCGCCACCTGGTGGCAGCAGGACGTAACTGTCGCAATATTTTGGTGTACTACTCTTAGCAGGTTAACCAGATCAACCTCAAATTTGGTCACAATAATGGTAAGACCTTCATGATACCAGACAGCGAAGGTTTTGAATTTTCGTGAAATGCCGTTGCCGTGGCGACGTATTCTTCGCCATGAAACAGGAAGTTGTTTTTGAGGTGCTAGGATTTCTTAAAAACAAACGAAACTTGACACTCTCATTAACGGTGCTAAAATATGTCAACAGATAAGGTTTTTGTGCTTGTGAGTGGCAAGGGGGCTCAATAGTGCCCCCTACAAAATTTTAAAAAAGCAGCCCTCGTGGTACGTTTGACCTAGATGTTCGAGATTTGGTAAGCACATGTATCTTCTGTAGACTTAAAAAAAAGTCTCTTGGTGCCATGCTCTAAACCCAACAGGAAGTCGGCCATCTTGATTTTAGTGTGATTTTTTTCGTATATTTTTGGCCATTTCCAGGCTTTGTACTTTAACGAACTGTTCCTAGAGACTTAACCCGATCAACTTCAGATTCGGTCAGTACAATCTGAAGACCTTTGTGATGAAAAGTTATTCAAATCGTGAGGTTTTTTGAAACGACGTTGACTTGGCGTGGCGGAGAATTTGCATGACTCGCCATTGAAAGACAAAATATTGTAACTCGACTGTACTTTTTCCAATCTGCCCCAAACTTGAAATACCACATAGTAGTCCAGATCTGAGGACATCTACATGGCAATATTGACTCATAGTCATAGCGCCACCTACTGGCAACAGGAAGTCAGCGTTACGTGACAAACATCATCCGATTCACATGAAATTTACCATGTGTGATCTACGTCATTGTGCTCGTCAGAGTTCCGGTTTCATTGTGCCTGGCCTCGTCGGTTGGCGTCCCGCGCGTACCCCAGACGCGCGTAGAGGTGCTCGGGCCCGTTCATCGCTGCTTGCAGCTTTAATTAGGGCCCGAGCACCGACGAAGTCGGGCCAGCGAAGGCCCTATTGAAACTGAAGGAATTATTATTATTATTCTTTTTCACAAAAATGAATCGCGTTTTTGAGGCCTTTGCCATGCTGGAAAAGTTGTTAAACTTGGCACACTTATCAGACGCGGTGAAAAATTTGATATTTTAAGGGTCTCAGATTCGGGTTTTGCAAAATGGCTCTCTAGCGCCCCCTAGAAAATTGGAAAACTTGATATCCGTTCTCCGGTTTTACCTACAAGTACAAAATTTGGCAGACAGATGTATAATGTGGAGCCGCACAAAAAAGCCTCTTGGAGGTATGACCGAAATTCAACAGGAAGTCAGCCATATTGGATTTAATATGCAATTTTGCCCATTTTTTGCGTTTTATAGCCCGTGTACTTTAACGAACTCCTCCTCCAGATTTCATCAGATTGACCTGAAATTTGGTCAGGACCATCTTAAGACCTTAAGGATGAAAAGTTATTCAATTGGTGAGTTTTCACTGAACGACCTGACCGTGGCGTGGCGGCGAAAAAGCGCCTTTCGCCAAAAAACAGGAAGTTGCTGTAACTTTGGCATACCTTTTCCAATCTGCTCTAAATGTCACATGTATGATAAGGGTCCTGGCCTGATGACATCCACATGCAAATTTTGACTCTCAGTCATAGTGCCACCTAGTGGTAACAGGAAATGTCATGTTGTACACGTTGATGTACATCTCCTCAGAAATTAATCACATCTTTACCAAATTAGGTGAGAAAAGCCTTAAGACCTTGATGATGCTTCCTTTCGAAAATTGTGAGTTTTCATCAAATGGCGGCACCGTGGTGATATGGCGAATTTCGATGAGTCGCCATGAAAAAACAAACCGCTGTAACTCAACTCCAGATGGTCAGATCTTATCCAAATTAATAACATTTGATGATCGTCCCGGCTTGAAGACATCTACAGTCTAATTTTCAATCATACTCATAGCGCCACCTAGTGGCAACAGGAAGTTACTGTCGCCATATTTTGGTGTACTACTGTTAGCAGGTTAACCAGATCCACCTCAAATTTGGTCACAACAATGGTAAGACCTTCATGATGCCAGACAGCGAAGGTTTTGTATTTTCGTGAAATGCCGTTGCCGTGGCGACGTATTGTTCGCCATGAAACAGGAAGTTGCTTTTGAGGTGCTAGGATTGCTTAAAAACAAACAAAACTTGGCACACTCATTAACGGCGCTAAAATATGTTAACAGATATGGTTTTGGTGCTTGTGTGTGGCAAGGGGGCTCAATAGCGCCCCCTACAAAACTTCAACAAAGCAGCCCTCGCGGTACGTTTGACCTAGATGTTCGAGATTTGGTAGGCACATGTATCACCCTTAGACTTAAAAAAAAGTCTCTTGGTGCCATGCTCTAAACCCAACAGGAAGTCGGTCATCTTGATTTTTGTGTGAATTTTTCGTATATTTTTGGCTATTTCCAGGCTTTGTACTTTAACGAACTCCTCCTACAGAGTTAACCCGATCAACTTCAGATTTGGTCAGTACAATCTGAAGACCTTTGTGATGAAAAGTTATTCAAATCGTGAGGTTTTTTGAAACGACGTTGACGTGGCGTGGCGGAGAATTTGCATGACTCGCCATTGAAAGACAAAATGTTGTAACTCGACTGTACTTTTTCCAATCTGCCCCAAACTTGAAATACCACATAGTAGTCCAGATCTGAGGACATCTACATGGCAATATTGACTCATAGTCATAGCGCCACCTACTGGCAACAGGAAGTCAGCGTTACGTGACAAACATCATCCGATTCACATGAAATTTACATTGTGTGATCTACGTCATTGTGCTCGTCACAGTTCCGGTTTCATTGTGCCTGGCCTCGTCGGTTGGCGTCCCGCGCGTACCCCAGACACGCGTAGAGGTGCTCGGGCCCGTTCATCGCTGCTTGCAGCTTTAATTATTAGGGCCCGAGCACCGACGAAGTCGGGTCCGAGGACCCTATTGAAACTGTAAGGTTTATTATTATTATTATTATTATTATTATTATTATTATTTTTCTCTCAAATGAATCGCGTTTTTGAGGCCTTTGCCATGCTCGAAAAGTTGTTAAATTTGGCAGACTTGTCAGACTCGGTGAAAAATTTGATATTTTAAGGGTCTCGGATTCGGGTGTTGCAAAATGTCTCGCTAGCGCCCCCTAGAAAATTGGCAAACTTGAGCCCCTCGCTCCGGTTTCACCTACAAGTATGAAATTTGGCAGACAGATGTATCATGTGGAGACGCACAAAAAAGCCTCTTTGAGGTATGCCCAAAATTCAACAGGAAGTCAGCCATTTTGAATATAATATGCGATTTTCGCCCATTTTTGGCGTTTTATAGGTTGCGTACTTTAACGAACTCCTCCTACACATTTAATCCGATCGACTTGAAATTTGGTCAGGACCATCTTAAGACCTTAAGGATGAAAAGTTATTCAATTGGTGAGTTTTCATTGAACAATCTGACCGTGGCGTGGCGGCGAAAAAGCGCCTTTCGCCAAAAAAAAGGAAGTTACTGTAACTTTGGCATACCTTTTCCAATCTGCTCTAAATGTCACATGTATGATAAGGGTCCTGGCCTGATGACATCCACATGCAAATTTTGACTCTCAGTCATAGCGCCACCTAGTGGTAACAGGAAATGTCATGTTGTACACGTTGATGTACATCTCCTCAGAAATTAATCACATCTTTACCAAATTAGGTGAGAAAAGCCTTAAGACCTTGATGATGCTTCCTTTCGAAAATTGTGAGTTTTCATCAAATGGCGGCACCGTGGTGATATGGCGAATTTCGATGAGTCGCCATGAAAAAACAAACCGCTGTAACTCAACTCCAGATGTTCAGATCTTATCCAAATTAATAACATTTGATGATCGTCCCGGCCTGAAGACATCTACAGTCTAATTTTCAATCATACTCATAGCGCCACCTAGTGGCAACAGGAAGTTACTGTCGCCATATTTTGGTGTACTACTGTTAGCAGGTTAACCAGATCCACCTCAAATTTGGTCACAACAATGGTAAGACCTTCATGATGCCAGACAGCGAAGGTTTTGTATTTTCGTGAAATGCCGTTGCCGTGGCGACGTATTGTTCGCCATGAAACAGGAAGTTGCTTTTGAGGTGCTAGGATTGCTTAAAAACAAACGAAACTTGGCACACTCATTAACGGCGCTAAAATATGTTAACAGATATGGTTTTGGTGCTTGTGTGTGGCAAGGGGGCTCAATAGCGCCCCCTACAAAATTTCAACAAAGCAGCCCTCGCGGTACGTTTGACCTAGATGTTCAAGATTTGGTAGGCACATGTATCACCCGTAGACTTAAAAAAAAGTCTCTTGGTGCCATGCTCTAAACCCAACAGGAAGTCGGTCATCTTGATTTTTGTGTGAATTTTTCGTATATTTTTGGCCATTTCCAGGCTTTGTACTTTAACGAACTGCTCCTAGAGACTTATCCCGATCAACTTCAGATTTGGTCAGTACAATCTGAAGACCTTTGTGATGAAAAATTATTCAAATCGTGAGGTTTTTTGAAACGACGTTGACGTGGCGTGGCGGAGAATTTGCATGACTCGCCATTGACAGACAAAATGTTGTAACTCGACTGTACTTTTTCCAATCTGCCCCAAACTTGAAATACCACATAGTAGTCCAGATCTGAGGACATCTACATGGCAATATTGACTCATAGTCATAGCGCCACCTACTGGCAACAGGAAGTCAGCGTTACGTGACAAACATCATCCGATTCACATGAAATTTACATTGTGTGATCTACGTCATTGTGCTCGTCAGAGTTCCGGTTTCATTGTGCCTGGCCGCGTCGGTTGGCGTCCCGCGCGTACCCCAGACGCGCGGAGAGGTGCTCGGGCCCGTTCATCGCTGCTTGCAGCTTTAATTATTATTATTTTTCTCTCAAATGAATCGCGTTTTTGAGGCCCTTGCCATGCTGGAAAAGTTATTAAACTTGGCACACTTGTCAGAGGCGGTGAAAAATTTGATATTTTAAGGGGCTCCAGCTCGGATGTTGCAAAATGGCTCACTAGCGCCACCTAGAAAATTGGAAAAATTGAGCCCTTCCCTCCAGTTTCACCTACATGTATGAAATTTTGCAGACAGATGTAACATGTTGAGACGCACAAAAAAGCCTCTCGGAGGTATGGCCAAAACTCAACAGGAAGTCAGCCATATTGGATTTTATATGCTATTTTGCCCATTTTTTGCGTTTTATAGGCCGTGTACTTTAACGAACTTCTCCTCCAGATTTCATCAGATCGACTTGAAATTTGGTCAGGACCATCTTAAGACCATAAGGATGAAAAGTTATTCAATTGGTGAGTTTTCATTGAACAATCTGACCGTGGCGCGGCGGCGAAAAAGCGCCTTTCGCCAAAAAACAGGAAGTTGCTGTAACTTTGGCATACCTTTTCCAATCTGCTCTAAATGTCACATGTATGATAAGGGTCCTGGCCTGATGACATCCACATGCAAATTTTGACTCTCAGTCATAGCGCCACCTAGTGGTAACAGGAAATGTCATGTTGTACACGTTGATGTACATCTCCTCAGAAATTAATCACATCTTTACCAAATTAGGTGAGAAAAGCCTTAAGACCTTGATGATGCTTCCTTTCGAAAATTGTGAGTTTTCATCAAATGGCGGCACCGTGGTGATATGGCGAATTTCGATGAGTCGCCATGAAAAAACAAACCGCTGTAACTCAACTCCAGATGGTCAGATCTTATCCAAATTAATAACATTTGATGATCGTCCCGGCCTGAAGACATCTACAGTCTAATTTTTAATGATACTCATAGCGCCACCTAGTGGCAACAGGAAGTTACTGTCGCCATATTTTGGTGTACTACTGTTAGCAGGTTAACCAGATCCACCTCAAATTTGGTCACAACAATGGTAAGACTTTCATGACGCCAGACAGCGAAGGTTTTGTATTTTCGTGAAATGCCGTTGCCTTGGCGACGTATTGTTCGCCATGAAACAGGAAGTTGCTTTTGAGGTGCTAGGATTGCTTAAAAACAAACGAAACTTGGCACACTCATTAACAGCGCTAAAATATGTTAACAGATATGTTTTTTGTGCTTGTGTGTGGCAAGGGGGCTCAATAGCGCCCCCTACAAAATTTCAACAAAGCAGCCCTCGCGGTACGTTTCACCTAGATGTTCGAGATTTGGTAGGCACATGTATCACCCGTAGACTTAACAAAAAGTCTCTTGGTGCCATGCTCTAAACCCAACAGGAAGTCGGCCATCTTGATTTTTGTGTGAATTTTTCGTATATTTTTGGTCATTTCCAGGCTTTGTACTTTAACGAACTGCTCCTAGAGACCTAACCCGATCAACTTCAGATTTGGTCAGTACAATCTGAAGACCTTTGTGATGAAAAATTATTCAAATCGTGAGGTTTTTTGAAACGACGTTGACGTGGCGTGGCGGAGAATTTGCATGACTCGCCATTGAAAGACAAAATATTGTAACTCGACTGTACTTTTTCCAATCTGCCCCAAACTTGAAATACCACATAGTAGTCCAGATCTGAGGACATCTACATGGCAATATTGACTCATAGTCATAGCGCCACCTACTGGCAACAGGAAGTCAGCGTTACGTGACAAACACCATCCGATTCACATGAAATTCACATTGTGTGATCTACGTCATTGTGCTCGTCAGAGTTCCGGTTTCATTGTGCCTGGCCGCGTCGGTTGGCGTCCCGCGCGTACCCCAGACGCGCGGAGAGGTGCTCGGGCCCGTTCATCGCTGCTTGCAGCTTTAATTAGGGCCCGAGCACCGACGAAGTCGGGCCAGCGAAGGCCCTATTGAAACTGTAGTGTTTCTTTTTCTTTTTCTTTTTCTCTCAAATGAATCGCGTTTTTGAGGCCTTTGCCATGCTGGAAAAGTTGTTAAACTTGGCACACTTATCAGACGCGGTGAAAAATTTGATATTTTAAGGGTCTCAGATTCGAATTTTGCAAAATGGCTCTCTAGCGCCCCCTAGAAAATTGGAAAACTTGATATCCGTTCTCCGGTTTTACCTACAAGTATGAAATTTGGCAGACAGATGTATCATGTGGAGACGCACAAAAAAGCCTCTTGGAGGTATGCCCAAAATTCAACAGGAAGTCAGCCATTTTGAATATAATATGCGATTTTCGCCCATTTTTAGCGTTTTATAGGTCGCGTACTTTAACGAACTCCTCCTACAAATTTAATCCGATCGACTTGATATTTGGTCAGGACCATCTTAAGACCTTAAGGATGAAAAGTTATTCAATTGGTGAGTTTTCACTGAACGATCTGACCGTGGCGTGGCAGCGAAAACGCGCCTTTCGCCAAAAAACAGGAAGTTGCTGTAACTTTGGCATACATTTTCCAATCTGCTCTAAATTTCGCATGTGTGATAAGGGTCCTAGCTTGATGACATCCACATGCAAATTTTGGTTCGCAGTCATAGCGCCCCCTAGTGGTAACAGGAAATGTCATGTTGTACACGTTGGTGTACTCTGCTTCAGAAATCAATCACATCTATCTCAAACTAGGTGAGAAAAGCCTTAAGACCTTGATAATGCTTCCTTTCGAAAGCTGTGAGTTTTCATCGAATGGCGGCGCCGTGGTGGTATGGCGAATTTCGATGAGTCGCCATGAACAAACAAACCGCTGTAACTCGACTCCAGATGGTCAGATCTTATCCAAATTGATAACATTTGATGAGCGTCCTGGCCTGAAGACATCTATATTCTAATTTTCAATCATACTCATAGCGCCACCTGGTGGCAACAGGACGTAACTGTCGCGATATTTTGGTGTACTACTCTTAGCAGGTTAACCAGATCCACCTGAAATTTGGTCACAATAATGGTAAGACCTTCATGATGCCAGACAGTGAAGGTTTTGAATTTTCGTGAAATGCCGTTGCCGTGGCGACGTATTGTTCGCCATGAAACAGGAAGTTGCTTTTGAGGTGCTAGGATTGCTTAAAAACAAACAAAACTTGGCACACTCATTAACGGTGCTAAAATAAGTTAAAAGATATGGTTTTTGTGCTTGTGTGTGGCAAGGGGGCTCAATAGCGCCCCCTACAAAATTTCAACAAAGCAGCCCTTGCGGTACGTTTGACCTAGATGTTCGAGATTTAGTAGGCACATGTATCACCCGTAGACTTAAAAAAAAGGCTCTTGGTGCCATGCTCTAAACCCAACAGGAAGTCGGCCATCTTGATTTTTGTGTGAATTTTTCGTATATTTTTGGCCATTTCCAGGCTTTGTACTTTAACGAACTCCTCCTACAGACTTAACCCGATCAACTTCAGATTTGGTCAGTACAATCTGAAGACCTTTGTGATGAAAAGTTATTCAAATCGTGAGGTTTTTTGAAACGACGTTGACGTGGCGTGGCGGAGAATTTGCATGACTTGCCATTGAAAGACAAAATGTTCGAACTCGACTGTACTTGGTCCAATCTGCCCCAAACTTGACCTACCACATAGTAGTCCAGGTCTGAGGACATCTACATGGCAATATTGACTCATAGTCATAGCGCCACCTACTGGCAACAGGAAGACAGCGTTACGTGACAAACATCATCCGATTCACATGAAATTTACATTGTGTGATCTACACTTGTGGAAAAGCAACATAATGCGTTTTTAGCCCGTGTTCTCTAGCGCCACATAGTGGACACAGGAAGTGGTGAAAAAATTGCAATACGACATTTCCTGTGCCACTCAATCCACACAGGAAATAACATCTAACTTGTGCGTGCAGTGTCAGATGGTCACTGAAATGTACCGGTGTGTCGACCGGGGTCCCGCCAGTACCCCCGACGTGCGGGAAGGTGCGAGGGCCCGTTCATCGCTGCTTGCAGCTTTAATTAGGGCCCGAGCACCGACGAAGTCGGGTCCGAGGACCCTATTGAAACTGTAGTGTTTCTTTTTCTTTTTCTTTTTCTCTCAAATGAATCGCGTTTTTGAGGCCTTTGCCATGCTGGAAAAGTTGTTAAACTTGGCACACATATCAGACGCGGTGAAAAATTTGATATTTTAAGGGTCTCAGATTCGGGTTTTGCAAAATGGCTCTCTAGCGCCCCCTAGAAAATTGGAAAAATTGATATCCGTTCTCTGGTTTTACCTACAAGTATGAAATTTGGCAGACAGATGTATCATGTGGAGACGCACAAAAAAGCCTCTTGGAGGTATGCCCAAAATTCAACAGGAAGTCAGCCATATTGGATTTAATATGTGATTTTCGCCCATTTTTTGCGTTTTATAGGCCGTGTACTTTAACGAACTCCTCCTGCAGATTACATCAGATCAACTTGAAATTTGGTCAGGACCATCTTAAGACCTTAAGGATGAAAAGTTATTCAAATGGTGAGTTTTCACTGAACGATCTGACCGTGGCGTGGCGGCGAAAAAGCGCCTTTCGCCAAAAAACAGGAAGTTGTTATAACTTTGGCATACATTTTCCAATCTGCTCTAAATTTCACATGTATGATAAGGGTCCTTGCCTGATGACCGCAACATGCAAATTTTGGCTCGCAGTCATAGCGCCCCCTAGTGGTAACAGGAAATGTCATGTTGTACACGTTGATGTACTCTGCCTCAGAAATTAATCACATCTATCTCAAATTAGGTGAGAAAAGCCTTAAGACCTTGATGATGCTTCCTTTCGAAAATTGTGAGTTTTCATTGAATGGCGGCGGCATGGTGGTATGGCGAATTTCGATGAGTCGCCATGAACAAACAAACCGCTGTAACTCGACTCCAGATGGTCAGATCTTATCCAAATTAATAACATTTGATGAGCGTCCCGGCTTGAAGATATCTACAGTCTAATTTTCAATCATACTCATAGCGCCACCTAGTGGCAGCAGGACGTAACTGTTGCGATATTTTGGTGTACTACTCTTAGCAGGTTAACCAGATAAACCTCAAATTTGGTCACATTAATGGTAAGACCTTCATGATACCAGACAGCGAAGGTTTTGAATTTTCGTGAAATGCCGTTGCCGTGGCGACGTATTCTTAGCCATGAAACAGGAAGTTGCTTTTGAGGTGCTGGGATTGCTTAAAAACAAACGAAACTTGGCACACTCATTAACGGCGATAAAATATGTTAACAAATATGTTTTTTGTGCTTGTGTGTGGCAAGGGGGCTCAATAGCGCCCCCTACAAAATTTCAACAAAGCAGCCCTCGCGGTACGTTTGGCCTAGATGTTCGAGATTTGGTAGGCACATGTATCACTCGTAGACTTAAAAAAAAGTCTCTTTGTGCCGAGCTCTAAACCCAACAGGAAGTCGGCCATCTTGATTTTTGTGTGAATTTTTCGTATATTTTTGGCCATTTCCAGGCTTTGTACTTTAACGAACTGCTTCTAGAGACTTAACCCGATCAACTTCAGATTTGGTCAGTACAATCTGAAGACCTTTGTGATGAAAAGTTATTCAAATCGTGAGGTTTTTTGAAACGACGTTGACGTGGCGTGGCGGAGAATTTGCATGACTCGCCATTGAAAGACAAAATATCGTAACTCGACTGTACTTTTTCCAATCTGCCCCAAACTTGAAATACCACATAGTATTCCAGATCTGAGGACATCTACATGGCAATATTGACTCATAGTCATAGCGCCACCTACTGGCAACAGGAAGTCAGCGTTACGTGACAAACATCATCCGATTCACATGAAATTTACCATGTGTGATCTACGTCATTGTGCTCGTCAGAGTTCCGGTTTCATTGTGCCTGGCCGCGTAGGTTGGCGTCCCGCGCGTACCCCAGACGCGCGTAGAGGTGCTCGGGCCCGTTCATCGCTGCTTGCAGCTTTAATTCTTTTTCTTTTTCTTTTTCTTCTCTCAAATGAATCGCGTTTTTGAGGCCCTTGCCATGCTGGAAAAGTTCTTAAACTTGGCACACTTGTCAGACTCGGTGAAAAATTTGATATTTTAAGGGTCTCGGATTTGGGTGTTGCAAAATGGCTCGCTAGCGCCCCCTAGAAAATTGGAAAAGTTGAGCCCCTCCCTCCGGTTTCACCTACATGTATGAAATTTGGCAGAGAGATGTAACATGTGGAGACGCACAAAAACGCCTCTTGAAGGTATGCCCAAAACTCAACAGGAAGTCAGCCATCTTGAATTTAATGTGCGAATTTCGCCCATTTTTGCACGTTTTTGGCGTTTTCTAGGTCGCGTACTTTAACGAACTCCTCCTACAGACTTCATCGGATCGACTTGTAATTTGGTCAGGACCATCTTAAGACCTTAAGGATGAAAAGTTATCAAAATGGTGAGTTTTCACTGAACGACCTGACCGTGGCGTGGCGGCCATTTTGGGCCATTCGCCATGAAACAGGAAGTTGTTGGAACTACACTGTACATAATCCGATCTGCCCCAAATTTCTCAGACATGATGAGGGTCCAGTCCTGAAGACATATACATGTCCATATTGACTCATGGCCCCGCCCCAATACGTTAGCCCCGCCCACTTTCATAAGTCATGAACCGATTGTCGTAGAGTCTTTTGGGAGGTGTCATATCACTCAGCAGAGAGTGCCTGATAAGTTGGTGACGGTTAACCCCGCCCCCTACACATAAGCCCCGCCCCCTTGACTAACTAATGAAGCGTTTGTCGTAGACTCTTGTGAGAGGTGTCATATCACTCAGCAGAGAGTTCCTGATAAGTTGGTGAACGTTAATCCCGCCCCCTACACATAAGCTCCGCCCCCTTTACTAACTAATGAAGCGTTTGTCGTAGGCTCTTGTGAGAGGTGTCATATCACTCAGCAGAGAGTGCCTGATTAGTTGGTGAAGGTTAACCCCGCCCCTACACATAAGCCCCGCCCCCTTGACTAACTAATTAACCATTTGTAGTAGACCCTTGTGAGAGGTGTCATATCACTCAGCAGAAAGTTCCTGATAAGTTGGTGAAGGTTAATCCCGCCCCCTACACATAAGCTCCGCCCCCTTGACTAACCAAAGAAGCGTTTGTCGTAGGCTCTTGTGAGAGGTGTCATATCACTCAGCAGAGAGTGTCTGATAAGTTGGTGAAGGTTAACCCCGCCCACTACACATTAGCCCCGCCCCTTTTCATAACAGCGTTTGTCGTAGAGTCTTGTGGCTGAAGTCGTTGCGCTCGTCGGAGTTCCGGTTTCATTGTGCCCGGCCGCGTCAGTCGGCGTCCCGCCAGTACCCCCGACGCGCGGAGAGGTGCTCGGGCCCGTTCATCGCTGCTTGCAGCTTTAATTATTGTTTTGGATTGCTATTGATGCATCGCTGTGTAAGCAACATTTTAATGTTGTAGTTGGTCCCTGTGGAGCTCATTTTAACTGCTGTAGGTATACATATGGCTAGTTTTATTTATTTTCAATGTATTATGCTTTTTTTGTGGTGGAGTAAATCCTACAATATTACCATTTGAAATGTAGTGAAGTCATAGTAAAAGTAGCATGTTAAATGGAAATATTCAAGTAATATGCAAATTGGTACTTGGTAAATGTAGGCCTACACTGATGGTAGTTTAGTTACTGTCAGTGTTTTTTTTCCATAAAGTTGGGGGGGGGCTCACAAGAGGCAGATTAAACAAAAGAGCCGAGCCAAGATTAAAGATTTTACAACACGCTATCTTGTGATTCTCCCATAACTCCTGTAAAGGAGCCTCCACCACCTGTACTGGGAACAATAAGGTGTTCTCTCCTGACACCTGCTGGTTGAAGGCGCACACTGCAGCCTGTGGAAGCCCCTCTCCTTGGATAGCCCATTTTTTATGGCAACTCCAACA
>CAKAOJ020001793.1:0-28784 GCA_916701645.2 Sebastolobus alascanus
CTGGTCAGTGATTCTTTGCTAACATTAACCTTGAAAGGGTCAGGGCTGATTTAAAACAGTAGATGGCATTTTGGAGCCATTTTCAACCCATGAAATGCCGATTTGTATAAATTTGGTAAGAAATGTCCATATGGACAGCAGCATTGATGTGTCTCAGTACAGAACAATCATATCATAGTTTACAGCTCAAAAAAACATGCTTAACCCTGAGGGACCCCTCTGGCCTTTTTAGGCCATTTTTGTCATTTTACTATTTTGATTTGGTGATCATTATGGCTGTGTTACAGCTTATGGCATGAATTTCTGCAAGTATGTTTCTTTTTGGACAATTTTTTTGAATCCAATGTCAGTTACTCTTACAGGTCTATTATACACTACTGACACATTTTACACCCTCTGGGGACCCTCGAGCCAAAAAAGGCCACGCAAAAAAACTGCTATAAAATCGTCATATATCAATATTTTTTTCTGCTTTTTTCTGCATAAATATCTTAAACCACTTCAGCTCTGCTCAAAACTACCAAATATTCAATAATTTTCAGAATTTTAACCCTTTAAATGCCAGTTTGAATACATGATGCCACTTGTTTTATTAAAAAAACGACATAAAAAATGAGATATTTTTAATATAATGAATAGTGGGGGGGTGGGGCATTGCTGGTGATTAGAGTCTTGGATATGTCAAAAAGTAGCAACAATATTGATTTCATTGCATTTGTATTTTTTATGTGGTGTCAGATTTAAAATTTTACACCCTCTGGGGACCCTCGAGCCAAAAATGTCCACGCAAAAAAACTGCTATAAAATCATCATATATCAATATTTTTTTCTGCTTTTTTCTGCATAAATATCTTAAACCACTTCAGCTCTGCTCAAAACTACCAAATATTCAATAATTTTCAGGATTTTAACCCTTTAAATGCCAGTTTCCCGATTGTAGGCTGATGCATGAAATTCTTATCTTTGCCAGTTATATTATGGAGCTCTGTGACCACCAGAAGGCCCCGATAGTGACGTGTGCGTGTGTGTGTGTGTGTGCGTTTGCGTGTGCGTGTGCGTGTACGCCCGTGCACTGATCATGTCAGAAGTGAATAAAAGGTGGAGATGGTTTATCATGTGGGTAAGTGCATTTTTAGGGATGTGTTTAATTTGTCTCTGAAGTAGACAGATAAAATATACCTGAGTGAAGTCATGACCTCTGCCCTTGCTGCACTCAAAGATGTTGTTGATAATGTTAAAAACAACAAGCGTTAGTGTGTTTTTGCACCCGGCTGCTTTCACAGCAGTTATAAACTTGCAGCTTGGCTGACGGCTCATTAGTGAGCAAGAGAAGGAGAAGGACCACGAGCAAAGAGCAAGAGGAAAGAACAAGAGAAGAGAACAAGAGAAGGTATGAAGAGGCGTTTCGGTACTTTCAAAATTAAAATTCCATCACACAGTTGAGGAATAACAAGGCAGCAGGACCAGACAACATTCCTGCAGAGGCGCTGAAGGCAGACATGGACACTTCCGTAGAGATGCTGCACCCGATGTTCGAGAAGATCTGGGAGAAGGAGGAAGTACCAACAGATTGGCAAGAGGGCTATCTGGTCAAGCTCCCCAAGAAAGGAGACCTGAGCAAATGCTCTAACTACAGAGGAATCATGCTTCTCTCAGTGCCAGGAAAGATATTCTGTAGAATTCTCCTGGAACGAATAAAGAAAGCCTTGGACCCGCTGCTAAGAGACCAGCAAGCAGGCTTTTGGCAGAATAGATCATGCATAGACCAGATCGCAACCCTCCGCATCATAGTTGAACAGTCATTGGAATGGAATTCTCCGCTGTACATCAACTTCATAGACTACGAGAAGGCATTTGACAGCGTTGACAGAAACATCCTCTGGAAACTGCTTCGACACCATGGCAATCCAGAAAAAAATGGTCAACATAATCAGAAACTCCTACGCAGGGATGACCTGCAGAGTTATCCATGGAGGACAGCTCACCAGAAGCTTCCAGGTGAAGACCGGCGTCAGGCAAGGCTGTCTACTGTCCCCTTTCCTCTTCCTCCTGGCTATCGATTGGATAATGAAGACCACAACAGCACAGAGGAGAAACTGGATCCAGTGGACACTCACAACACAGCTATGATTTAGACTTCGCTGATGACCTGGCTTTGCTGTCTCACAGTCGACAACAGATGCAAGAAAAGACAAGAATACTGGCAGACACATCATCACAAATAGGCCTCAACATCCATAAAGGAAAAAGTAAACTTCTCAAGGTCAACACAACCAGCGAAGACTCAGTGACCCTGGAGAGAACAGCACTTCAAGAAGTAGAAGCCTTTACATACCTCGACAGTGTCACAGGGCGGAACGGATGCAGATGTCAGAGCCAGAATCGGCGAGGCGAGGGCTTCATTCATACAACTCAAGAACATCTGGAGCTCCAAAGAAATCTGCCGACGGAAAAAGCTCACTCTTCAATTCCAACATCAAACCAATACTCCTCTACGGTTCAGAGACGTGGAGGACAACCAAGACCACAATAACAAAAGTACAAACATTCATAACAACTGCCTGAGGCGGATCTTACACATCCACTGGCCAGATATCATCAGCAACAATGATCTCTGGCAGAGAACAGGTCAAAAACCTGTGGAAGAAGAGATCAGGAGAAGGAGATGGGGATGGATTGGCCACACACTCCGGAAACCCAGTACCAGCACCACCAGGCTGTCCCTTAGATGGAACCGACAAGGCAAAAGAAGGAGAGGCCGGCCCAAGAACACTTGGCGCTGGGACCTCGACCCGGACATCAAGCAGAGCGAGCTGACATGGAAACAACTGGAGAGGAAAGACCAGGACTGAAGACTCTGGCGGCCTGTGGTCAACGGCCTATGCTCCATAAAGGAGCGATAGGCTTGAATGAATGAATGACATGATCAGTGCACGGGCGCACACAAACACACGCACGCATGCACACACACACACACACACACACACACACACACACACACACACACACACACACGTCACTATCGGGTAAATCTGACACCACATAAAACATACTAATGCAATGAAATCAATGTTGTTGCTACTTTTTGACATATCCAAGACTCTAATCACCAGCAATGCCCCACCCCCCCACTATTCATTATATTAGAAATATCTCATTTTTGGAGTTTTTTTCATAAATAACAACAGTGACATCATGTATTCAAACTGGCATTTAAAGGGTTAAAATTCTGAAAATGATTGAACTTTTCGTAGTTTTGAGCAGTGCTGAAGTGGTTTAAGAGATTTATGCAGAAAAAAGCAGAAAAAAATATTGATATATGATGATTTTATAGCAGTTTTTTGTGCATGTACATTTTTGGCCCGAGGGTCCCCAAAGGTAGTACATTTTTAGGGGTCCACAAGGCTTAACCTCGCCAAGTGCGAGTTTGGTAAAGGCACTGTTCTTTATCTTGGTCAGCAGGTCGGTCAGGGACGAGTGTGTCTTGCGGATGCAAAAATAGCTGCCATTGCTGCATTCCCTGTACCCACCACCAGGAGGGAACTACGGCGTTATCTGGGGATGGCCAGGTTCTTTCGTCGGTACTGTAAGAACTTTTCCTCTGTGGCGGCCCCACTGACTGATCTGACCAGTCCCTCCAAGCCCTTTGTTTGGACAGACGAGTGCCAAAAATCCTTTGAGAGTCTGAAAGCTCTTTTGTGTTGTGGTCCTGTTTTGTGTGCACCAAATTTTTCCTTGCCTTTCAAGGTGGAGGTTGACGCCAGTGCTGTCGGGGCTGGTGCGGTGCTTCTGCAGGAGGACGCCCAGGGTGTTGACCATCCCGTGAGTTATTTTTTCTCGAAAGTTCAATAAGCATCAGCTTAAGTACTCGACTATTGAAAAGGAGGCCCTCGCTCTGTTGTTGGCTTTACAACATTTTGAAGTCTATCTAGCATTCAGTGTTGAATCCATTAAAGTCTACACCGATCATGATCCTCTTGTGTTCCTCTCGAGGATGTACAATCACAACCAGCATTTAATGCGTTGGTCACTGATGGTTCAGGGGTTCAACCTAGATATTGTTCATAAAAAGGGGTCTGAAAATGTGGTAGCTGATGCATTATCACGTAGTTAACAGGTTTGGAGTTTATAGCATTGTGTATATAATTCCAACCATTGTTTGGAATCTTATTGGTGGAGGTGTAACGTACCTGCAGAGCCTTTCTCCTGTTCTGTTCTTCCTCCTGTTCTGCCCCTTCCTCTTGTCTTGCAGGTGCTGCCAGGCCTAAGTGTTAATGGAGGTGATTGGAGTCCACCAGTGGAGATCGGTTCAGCTGCCGATTGGCTCCCTCTCCTGTTGTCCGGCCGATCACTGTCGTGGGCTGCCTTCAAAAGAGGCACACGGCTGCCTCTCTCTCTCTCTCTCTGACTCATTCTTGTGAAATTTGGTTTGTGAGTGGCTCTGATTTAGTGGTGAGCTTAAAAGTTAAGGTTTGTGGTGAGGGTAGAGAACTTAGGTAAGTTGGGGGTAACCTGTACACCTTTTCACGTAGTTTATTTATGTCTAGAAACACTAGGTTTATTGGTTGGTGCCGCCCCTTGTCTGTTTTGTTCACTGCTGTTTTTAGATAAGTAAGTCAGCCTTATGTTTGTGTTGTTTCCCGAGAAGGCAGACAATTAGTCAGGCCTGGTTTTGCTTTATTGATTTTGTTTGTTTGGCATAACCATTTAGTTCCTACCTCCACCACATGTTTTTTGTTAACCGTTAGTCATCTTCAATAAACACCTTTAACTTTGCACTTATCTTTGACTGTGTCTAATCATTGGTTGTAGGTTGTTCCGTTATTGTTCCACTTAGTGGACGTAACACTCGCTCTTGGAGATATGCCCCAAGGTCTCTAGACCGGGTTATGTCTCTAGTGACATTACGAGTGAACTGTTGGCAAAGCTGTTTAATTTGTGCTTTGCCAAATTCCCACCATTGCTGAATGCAGCTAAAAGCAGGTTTGCTCTCTCTGTGGGTCGACCAAAAAAATTTAAAAGCAGTTTTAAAAACCTGGTAATTAAAAAGGCCAATATTAAAATGCCAATAGTCGCTATTAAAACGTACATTATTAATAAAAACAGAGCAAGAGACGAGACAGTGATCAGTAAAACCCACAGGCTGAATGTGACATCTTTTAAAAATGTTCACATGTTGGTTAAAACAATAAAAGCGGTCCAGTCTGGCCAGAGATAAAACATTTCCTCTTGAGTGGCTCCAGGTGTACTGCCTGTGATTTCTGTTAAAAACCCTCCACACATCAGACAGCTCATGTGTCTTAGTCAGCTGTCTGATTCTGTGGGATGAGGCAGGATGAGGTTCAGGATGATTCCTGTCTAGGTTCAAATCAAATCAAATCAAATCAATTTTATTTGTATAGCCCAAAATCACAATCTGCTTTACAATCTGTACAGGATACAACACCCTCTGTCCTTGACAGTGCAACCCTCACATCGGCTAAGGAAAAACTTAACCAAAAAAAAAAACCTTTTAACAGGGAGAAAAAATGTTAGAAACCTCAGGAAGAGCGGCAGAGGAGGGACCCCCCTTCCAGGATGGACAGACGTGCAAT
The DNA here is from genome assembly GCA_916701645.2 of Sebastolobus alascanus. Classification (NCBI taxonomy): domain Eukaryota; kingdom Metazoa; phylum Chordata; class Actinopteri; order Perciformes; family Sebastidae; genus Sebastolobus; species Sebastolobus alascanus. The sequence goes on from CAKAOJ020001793.1 coordinate 5,595, forward strand.
AGATGTCGTGTGTTCAGAGTAACAACATAATGAAAATACAACATAGACAATTCATGACAAAAATGAATACATATAATGTGAACATATGTGAGAAGGTGGATCCAGGAGGATGTCAAGCAGCTTCCAGGCGACGCCAAACAGATAGAGCCAGAGCAACACGACCTCCTCTTGACGTCAAAACCGGTAGAGCCAGAGCCGCACGACATCCTCTCCACGCCAAACAGATAGAGCCTTAGCTACGTAACCTCCTCGCCACGCCATATAGGTAGAACCAGAGCAACACGACCTCCTCTCCACGCCATATAGGTAGAACCAGAGCAACACGACCTCCTCTCCACGCCATATAGGTAGAGCCCGAGCAACACGACCTCCTCTCCACATCAAGATAGATAGAGCCCGAGCAACACAACCTCCTCTCCACATCAGGATAGATAGAGCCCGTGCAACACGACCTCCTCTCTACCATGAACCTAGAGAGAGGACCATATTTGTTTGTTTTTAATTGACAGTTGCTTAGTAATATAAACGTATGTCACTCAAGCCAATAAGCCAGCTCGGACAGAGGTAAGTTGCTAGAGAGGCTAAATCTCCTGGAGAACAGCGGTCAGGTCTGTCATGTGGAATGAGGCACTACCAAAGAGTTAGAGAGACGTCACAGAATGACTGATGGTCCATCACAGAGAAGCCTGATTCAAAGGAGAGAGAGGGGAGAGAGAGAGAGAGCGAGGCAAACAGCAGTGCTTGTGGGACATAAACAACAGAGGGTTATAGAGAGGCAGCGGCTTAAAATGAATAATGTTCTTGTCGGCAGGACTACTAGGCTGAAATTATACATTGAGACTGAGACCGACCCACCAGCTAACTAATTAAAAGGTAGGGCAAAAAGATTGTTTTTTTGAGTTTGGATTTAAAGACCTCCACAGAGTCAGACTGTCTGATGTCTATAGGGAGGTTATTCCAGAGGAAAGGGGCTCAATAAGAAAAGGCCCTTTCGCCTGCTGACTTCTTTTTCACTCTGGGGACAGACAGGAGCTCTGTATTCTGAGAGCGGAGAGTCCTGGTTGGAGTATAAGATTTAAGTAGATCAGACAAGTAGGAAGGGGAGTACCCATTTACAATTTTATAGGTCATCAAAAGCACTTTAAAATCTGATCTAACATGGATCAGGAGCCAGTGTAATGAAGCTAAAACTGGTGTAATATGGTCAAATTTTCTAGTTTTAGTTAAGATTCTTGCTGCAGTGTTCTGAACCATTTGAAGGCTTCTGGTACTAGAACGAGGCAGACCTGAGAGCAAAACATTACAGTAATCCAGTCTGGAAGATACTAAGGCGTGGATTAGAATCTCTGCATCGGCCATGGATAAAGAAGACCTGATTTTAGCGATGTTGCGTAGGTGAAAGAAAGTGATCTTTGTGATGTCTTTAATGTGCTGATCAAAAGAGAGAGTTGAATCAAACATGACGCCAAGATTCTTAACTGTTGAAATCTGGGATATCACACAGTTATCTAGAGTTACTGTTACCTGATCAAACCGATGTCTGGGTCGAGCAGGTCCAATGACCAGCATCTCAGTTTTATCCGAATTTAGGAGCAATAAATTACTTGACATCCAGTTTTTCACCTCAGACAGGCAGGCCTCTAATTCAATAATTTGTGATCGATCCTCCGCTTTTATTGGCAAATATAGCTGTGTGTCATCAGCGTAACAGTGGAAATCAATTCCATAACTGCGTATAATTTGGCCAAGAGGTGCGATGTATAGGGAGAAGAGCAGAGGGCCAAGAACAGAGCCCTGAGGTACGCCATATTTCACCTCAGAGAATATTGATGTTGAATTATTAAAAGAGACACACTGTGTTTTTTCAAATAGATAAGATTGTAGCCATACTAGAGCAAGCCCAGAGATGCCATGTTTGTTCTCTAGTCGGTCAAGAAGTATACGATGATCAATAGTGTCAAAAGCTGCACTTAGATCCAGTAATAAAAGTACCGAGGTGGAATCTGAATCCATATTCAGGAGCAGATCATTTACGACTTTATTAAGCGCAGTGTCGGTGGAATGGCCCTAAAGGCAGACTGAAAGGGTTCGAAAAGATCACAAAATAATATATGGTCAGAAAGTTGTTGAGACACCACTCTTTCTAGAACTTTAGAAAAGAATGGAAGGTTTGAGACTGGTCGATAGTTATTTAGAGACCCTGGGTCCAGATGCGTTTTTTTAAGTAGAGGTTTAACAATGGCTGTCTTGAAACTAGTGGGGACAGTACCAGTCGTAAGAGACAAGTTGACAATATTCAACATTGTAGGTCCCAGCCATGGCCATAGATCTTTAAAAAGTTTAGCTGGTAAGGGGTCGAGGAGGCAGTTGGTAGGTTTAGAAGCGGAGACCAGCTCAGACAGTGTTTCAAGAGACGGTCTCAAAATGTGTAAGGACAGAGGCTAATTGGGACTCGACATACAGAGATTGCATTGCAGAATTTACAGATGTAGCTGGGAGCGACAAACTAATTTTATATCTAATCTCATCGAATTTTCTGCAAAAGAAATCTAAGAAATCACGTGCTGTAAAGGATGAGCTATTAGTAGTCAGCTGTTTTTGGGTGAGTTTGGCTACAGTGTCAAAGAGAAATCTAGGATTGTGTTTATTGTTACCGATTAATCGAGAGAAATAAGCTGTTTTGGCAGCGGACAGAGCGCGCTTGTAACTTAAGACACACTCATGCCATGGTAGGTAGTTTACTTCCAGTTTTGATTTACGCCATTTGCGTTTCGATCTCCTGCAGGCTTGTTTAAGAGCACGTGTTTCATCATTAAACCACGGTGTAGACCTCTGTGACCGTCTGGTTTTAGTAGTAAGAGGTGCGACTGAATCTAGAAGATTAGAAAGGGCTGTGTTTAAGTCATTAGTACAGTTTTCAACAGGACCTGTCGCTGTAGTGAAAGGAGCCAGAACCACAGGTAATCGCTCACCAAGTTCAGTTATAGTCGACGGACCGATATGGCGAGTGGTGACTACATCAGCACCCGTATTACGTGGACAGGCTGATGATGCTTCGAATTTAATAAGAAAATTATCTGACATCACCGATGTGACGGGAGAGACAGTCACGGCAGTTACATCTATTCCACGAGACAGTATCTGATCAAGGGTGTTAGCACTGGAATGAGTGGGTTCATGTACAGACTGAATGAAACCAAAAGCATCGAGGAGGGTCAAAAAGGCTTTACATAGAGGATCATCAGCCTTATTCAGGTGAATATTGAAATCACCAATAATTACAATCTCATCAGAATGAGTGATAATGTCTGAGAGAAATTCTCCGAATTCTTCTAAAAACTGTGAATAAGGGCCAGGCGGTCTGTAAAGTACCACAAGATGGAGCCTGCTGCCCTGGACACGGCAATTCGTGGTTAATGGGGATGATTTTAATACAAGAGACTCAAATGAGTTAAATTTAGTATCAAGTGTGGAGGATAAATTAAAAAGGGATTTGTAGACTAAGGCAACACCTCCACCTTGTTTAGTAGCCCTGGCAACATGGGAATAAGTGAAGTTTGGTGGGGAAGCTTCATTTAATGGTAAGAAAACATTTGGTTTCAGCCACGTTTCACATAGCCCAATCATATCCAGGTCATGTTGAAGAATCAGATCATTTATCAGTAGGGCTTTGGTAGACAGCGATCTGATATTTAGAAAACCAAATTTGAGGGTTGTTTTAGAGCTGCAGCTTTCATTGATAGCGTTGCCGTCAGATGAGCTAGTGATTTTAATAAGATTTCTTGTGACATTAGTTTGAGGGATTAGTGGCCAGCGTACGCGACGGCGCGGTGATACAACTAGGATTTTATTAGGTCTTGTGTTTTGTGAAACAGGATCAGGTGCTTCATGAGACAGTTCACAACCACCAGTGGTCGGGATGATTAACAGGTTTTTGTGGTTCACATATTTCTTTGGTAGAGGAAGTTTGTGAGTACACGGCCGGGGGAAGGAGACAGTCTCAATGTTGTAAACAAAGGTATCGGTCTGGTAATCTATACTATCTAGGTTTCCCTGTCTAGATAAATTTAGTAAGCTAATGGACTCCAAAACCGCACTAGCTATAGACCTAGCAGGCTCTCTAATCACCTGCGACCTGCCGAGCGCTGAATCACTAGTGTCAAACTCGCCGTAAGCACCTGTCTATATTCCTCGACAAAAGAGCAGCGCCTGCTCCAGTAGGATGCCGGCCGTCCGCTCTCAGCAGCTCGGGGCGGCCCCAGAAGGAAGGCCAGTTATCTACAAAACCTAATCCTGCTCCCTACAGTAGCACGCCAGCCAGCGGTTCATAGCTGAAAGTCTGCTATACATCTCATCATCTCTCCGCTCTCATCTTGTGTTCCGGTCAGGTCTATCACAGCATCATCATCATCATCATCATCATCATCATCATCATCATCATTTTGAGTTCCGGTCAGGTCTATCACATTCGAGGGGGCCGGCAGGAAACCTCCTGAAATTCCATCTTGCGTCTCCTCATCGATCCATGGGCACAGTTTGTCCTCTAAAAAACAACAAAATTTGTATTAAAAACAAGGGAAAAAAATAAAATAAAATAAAACACACACACACACACACAGTCTATAAAATGTGTAGGAATACACACACATAACCTACCACTTTTCAGTAGTCAAAATGTCTGATTATTTTCGGTCTACACATGGCAGGAAGGAGACCAGTTTGCGAGCCAGTCGGTAAATCATCAAAAACAAGGCGTTTTCTAACACCCTCATAAGCAGTGATGATTCTGTCTCTTTTGATAGCTTCGTCAACTTCACTAAACACCCTTTGCATAGTCCGCCAGTCGCACCACTGAATAAAGAAGACAGTTTTAAACCACGAGTCACACTCATGAGAAAGGGTAAGGGTGTAAACGCCATTCTTCACGGCCTCGGGCCGCTATCACGCTCTCCCTATCTACACAAACACTGAGGAAAATAAACTCCTCTGAGGGTCTAAAGAAACGATCCGCTTCAACCCGATATATCTCCGGACCCGTAGCGCTGTTCCACTGCGACACATAAAGTATCTCAGGAAAACCAGTGATCAAGGTCTCGGCAGACAACAGAGCGAAACAGTTTCCAATCTTTCACAGACAAAGAGTCGCTCCGTGTTTCACCCTCCGCAGCGCATGCCCGAGTCCGTAATAGAAAACGTTACTCTGCCATCATAGTATCTAACATTATAAACATACCCGTTAACCCCCTCGAATTCTATCTTTAACTCTGGCGAGCCCCATCCACAGCATCATCTGATATAGCACTGGTACACATACCTAAAGCCGTGACGGTACTAGCGCGATCCTCACATCTGTCGGAAGCCATGACTATAAGGAGTCCCTCTGGTGGTTCTAGACAAAAAACGAGTGGTAAAATAAAATTCAGCGGACCAGTGACTATATACACCGTAAGTCCAGGTAAACACGCCCACATGCCCGAGCAGAGGGGGGGGGGGTGTACGCACTAGGGGTACGAGCACATGCAGGACCACACTCACGTCATATAACGGGGGGTTGACACACTGACAGCTGCAACAACAACACCACGATCAAACACTTCCGCATTTTTATTGTCGCCACCTATCAATGACCTTTTTGGCCATCACATCCAGATACATTCCAAATACCTACGCATTGTTATTGCACCTCAATCAAACCATTTTTAACCCTAACCCTTTTTTATTGCCCCCCTCTGTTATCACTACCACATTTGTATTGCCCCAATAGGGGGGGGGGGGGGGTGGACACGTGCTCGTGCACAAGCACGCGCAAACGCACACACATGCACTCACGTGCACGCGCATTTTCATATGCACGCGCAAAGTCACCATACTATTACTACTGATGGGAGATGTTAGGGGGTTAGAGAGAGGAAGAGTTAATAAGAGACATGGGCAGAATCACTCTGCCACCATCTCACCTTGGAGAGGAGGGAGAGTGGATGGATGTCTTCGTGTAGAATTAAACCGGATCACCCGGAGTAAAACCACACAGACACGGGGAAAATGATTCAACCTCCATCTCATCTTGGAGAGTGGATGGATGTCTTTGTGTGTGAGGATACCGGATCACCCGGAATAAACCCATAAGTGAGGGGGTGTAAAGGGGTGGGACGGTGTTTGGTAGGAAGGGGGATGGGGATAGGGGAAGGGTGAGGAGGAGATAAGGGATGTTACTCCCCTCTCTTCTCCCTATCCTTCCTCTCCTTCTCTTGTCTTTCCAGTTCCTTCTTTTCTCTCTTCTCCTGTTGCTCCTCTGTCTTCTGTCTCTCCTGCTCTTCTTCCTCTCCTTCTTCAGGATTTTTTCGACCAACTTCTTGTCCTTCTTCTTGTCCTTGTCCGTTTTCATAGCGAGCACCTGGAGGTCGATGCTTCGCTTGATAAGGAACTTGACGTCGTCCTCCGATTGGCTCAGTTTGTTGCGCCAATCCTCCTCGGTTTGTCTGCTCTGTTGTTGCAGCTCCTGCGCTTTCTTCAAGCTCTCGTCCTTTGCAGCCAACTGTACTTCCAGAGCGGTGAGTTTAATGCTCCACTCTGCCTCGCTCTGGATGAGAGCCTTCTTTTCCGTTGTTATTGCGGTGATCACCTGGTTCACCTCCATGACGAAGGCCTCCTGCACAGATTTGAGCTCTGCGACTGCCTCTTCCTGCCTCACAAGCCAACGATTTTCCCAGTCGGCGTTCACGGCCATCAGATTACTCTCGCTCACCTCTTGCCAAAGAGCGTTGTCCTGGTTGAGCTTGGCACTCCAGTGTTGTTCGACTGAGAGGCCGTTGTTGTGTTCTTCAGCAAAACGTTGCTGAAGAAAGCCGATGGTTTCATCCTTCTCCTTGCTCTTGGCTTTGACGTCAGTCAGCTGTTCCTTGCAAAAGGCTCTCTCAGACTGTAGAGCCTTCGGATTTTAACATACTCCTGCTGCCAACTGGACTCCTGTGTGGCCAGCTGTTCCTTCAGAGAAGCGATTTCGGTGGCCAGCGCACTGTTTGTGCTTTCAGAGTCCACCTGACTGCTGGGAGTTGACTGACTGTCCGCCTCCATGGTCTTCCTCTGAGCTTCTTGAATAAGGACTCTTTCTGATTTTAGAGCCTTCAGAATTCTTGCCTTTTCTTGCTCCCAGCCGGACTGTTTGCTGAAAAATATCCGAGTAAAAAAAGTGTGAAAAAGTCAGAGTAAAAAAGTGTGAAAAATGTCTGAATAAAAAATGTCTGAAAAATGTCCGGATATAAAAAGTGTGAAAAATGTCGGAATAAAAAAAGTCTGAAAAATGTCTGAGTGAAAAATTCTGAAAAATGTCTGAGTAAAAATGTAAGAGTAAAAAGTAAAAATAAAAAGAAGACCGAGTAAAAAAAGTCAGAAAAAAATCAGAGTAGAAAAAGTCTGAAAAATGTCTGGAAAAATATCCGAGTAAAAAAAGTGTGAAAAATGTCCGAGTAAAAAAGTAAAAAAAAAAAGAAGTCCGAGTAAAAAAAGTCTGAAAAATGTCTAAGTGAAAAAGTCTGAAAAATGTCTGAGTATAAAAGTAAAAAAAAAAGAAATCAGAAAAATGTCCGAGTAATAAAAGTCTGAAAAATGCCTGAAAAATGTCAGAGTAAAAAAGTAAAAAAAAAAAAAGTCTGAAAAATGTCTGAGTGAAAAATTCTGAAAAATTTTCTGAGTAAAAATGTCCGAGTAAAAAGTAAAAAAAAAAAGAAGTCCGAGTAAAACAATTCAGAAAAAAGTCAGAGTAAAAACAGTCTGAGAAATGTCTGAGTAAAAATGTCTGGAAAAATATCCGAGTAAAAAAAGTGTGAAAAAGTCAGAGTAAAAAAAGTCTGAAAAATGTCAGAGGAAAAAAGTCAAAGAAAAGAGTCAGAGTAAAAAAGTGTGAAAAAAGGCAGAGTAAAAAAAGTCTGAAAAATGTCTGAGTATAAAAGTAAAAAAAAAAGAAATCAGAAAAATGTCCGAGTAATAAAAGTCTGAAAAATGCCTGAAAAATGTCAGAGTAAAAAAGTAAAAAAAAAAAAAGTCTGAAAAATGTCTGAGTGAAAAATTCTGAAAAATTGTCTGAGTAAAAATGTCCGAGTAAAAAGTAAAAAAAAAAAGAAGTCCGAGTAAAACAATTCAGAAAAAAGTCAGAGTAAAAACAGTCTGAGAAATGTCTGAGTAAAAATGTCTGGAAAAATATCCGAGTAAAAAAAGTGTGAAAAAGTCAGAGTAAAAAAAGTCTGAAAAATGTCAGAGGAAAAAAGTCAAAGAAAAGAGTCAGAGTAAAAAAGTGTGAAAAAAGGCAGAGTAAAAAAAGTCTGAAAAATGTCTGAGTATAAAAGTAAAAAAAAAAGAAATCAGAAAAATGTCCGAGTAATAAAAGTCTGAAAAATGCCTGAAAAATGTCAGAGTAAAAAAGTAAAAAAAAAAAAAGTCTGAAAAATGTCTGAGTGAAAAATTCTGAAAAATTGTCTGAGTAAAAATGTCCGAGTAAAAAGTAAAAAAAAAAAGAAGTCCGAGTAAAACAATTCAGAAAAAAGTCAGAGTAAAAACAGTCTGAGAAATGTCTGAGTAAAAATGTCTGGAAAAATATCCGAGTAAAAAAAGTGTGAAAAAGTCAGAGTAAAAAAAGTCTGAAAAATGTCAGAGGAAAAAAGTCAAAGAAAAGAGTCAGAGTAAAAAAGTGTGAAAAAAGGCAGAGTAAAAAAAGTCTGAAAAATGTCTGAGTATAAAAGTAAAAAAAAAAGAAATCAGAAAAATGTCCGAGTAATAAAAGTCTGAAAAATGCCTGAAAAATGTCAGAGTAAAAAAGTAAAAAAAAAAAAAGTCTGAAAAATGTCTGAGTGAAAAATTCTGAAAAATTTTCTGAGTAAAAATGTCCGAGTAAAAAGTAAAAAAAAAAAGAAGTCCGAGTAAAACAATTCAGAAAAAAGTCAGAGTAAAAACAGTCTGAGAAATGTCTGAGTAAAAATGTCTGGAAAAATATCCGAGTAAAAAAAGTGTGAAAAAGTCAGAGTAAAAAAAGTCTGAAAAATGTCAGAGGAAAAAAGTCAAAGAAAAGAGTCAGAGTAAAAAAGTGTGAAAAAAGGCAGAGTAAAAAAAGTCTGAAAAATGTCTGAGTAAAAATGTCTGGAAAAATATCCGAGTAAAAAAAGTGTGAAAAAGTCAGAGTAAAAAAGTGTGAAAAATATCTGAATAAAAAATGTCTGAAAAATGTCCGGATATAAAAAGTGTGAAAAATGTCGGAATAAAAAAAGTCTGCAAATGTCTGAGTGAAAAGTAAAAAAAAAAATAAGTCAGAGTAAAAAAAGTCAGAAAAAAGTCAGAGTAAAAAAAGTGTGAAAAATGTCCGAGTAAAAAGTAAAAAAAAAAAGAAGTCCGAGTAAAAAACTGTGAAAAAAGTCAGAGTAAAAAAAGTCTGAAAAATGTCTGAGTGAAAAAGTCTGAAAAAAATCCAAGTAAAAAAGTAAAAAAAAAGAAGTCCGAGTAAAAAAAGTCAGAAAAAAGTCAGAGTAAAAAAAGTCTGTAAAATGTCTGTGTAAAAAAAGTCTGAAAAATGTCTAAGTGAAAAAGTCTGAAAAATGTCTGAGTATAAAAGTAAAAAAAAAAGAATTCTGAAAAATGTCCGAATAAAAAAGTAAAAAAAAAAGAAGTCAGAGTAAAAAAGTCTGAAAAATGTTAGAGTAAAAAAGTAAAAAAAAAGAAGTCCGAGTAAAAAAGTGTGAAAAAAGTCAGAGTAAAAAAAGTCTGAAAAATGTCCGAGTAAAAAAAGAAAAAAAAAGAAGTCCGAGTAAAAAACTGTGAAAAAAGTCAGAGTAAAAAAAGTCTGAAAAATGTCTGAGTGAAAAAGTCTGAAAAAAATCCAAGTAAAAAAGTAAAAAAAAAAGAAGTCCGAGTAAAAAAAGTAAGAAAAAAGTCAGAGTAAAAAAAGTCTGTAAAATGTCTGTGTAAAAAAAGTCTGAAAAATGTCTGAGTGAAAAAGTCTGAAAAATGTCTGAGTATAAAAGTAAAAAAAAAATAATTCTGAAAAATGTCCGAGTAAAAAAAGAAAAAAAAAGAAGTCAGAGTAAAATAAATCTTAAAAAAGTCAGTGTAAAAAAATTCTGAAATATGTCCGAGTAAAATTGTAAAAAAAAAAAGAAGTCCGAGTAAAAAAAGTCTGAAAAATGTCTGTGTAAAAAAAGTCTGAAAAATGTCTGAGTGAAAAAGTCTGAAAAATGTCTGAGTAAAAAAGTAAAAAAAAAAAGAAGTCAGAGTTAAAAAGTCTGAAAAATGACTGAGTATAAAAGTAAAAAAAAAAGAAGTCTGAAAAATGTCTGAGTAAAAAAAATCAGAAAAAAGTCAGAGTAAAAAAAGTCTGAAAAATGTCTGAGTAAAAATGTCTGGAAAAATATCCGAGTAAAAAAAGTGTGAAAAAGTCAGAGTAAAAAAGTGTGAAAAATGTCTGAATAAAAAATGTCTGAAAAATGTCCGGATATAAAAAGTGTGAAAAATGTCGGAATAAAAAAAGTCTGCAAATGTCTGAGTGAAAAGTAAAAAAAAAAAGAAGTCAGAGTAAAAAAAGTCAGAAAAAAGTCAGAGTAAAAAAAGTCTGAAAAATGACTGAGTATAAAAGTAAAAAAAAAAGAAGTCTGAAAAATGTCTGAGTAAAAAAAATCAGAAAAAAGTCAGAGTAAAAAAAGTCTGAAATATGTCCGAGTAAAATTGTAAAAGAAAAAGAAGTACGAGTAAAAAAGTGTGAAAAAAGTCAGAGTAAAAAAAGTCTAAAAAATGTCTGAGTAAAAATGTCTGGAAAAATCTCTGAGTAAAAAAAGTGTGAAAAAGTCAGAGTAAAAAAGTGTGAAAAAAGTCAGAGTAAAAAAAGTCTGAAAACTGTCTGAGTAAAAAAGTATAAAAAAAAGAAGTCTGAAAAATGTCTGAGTAAAAATGTCTGGAAAAATCTCCGAGTAAAAAAAGTCTGAAAAATGTCCGAGTAATAAAAGAAAAAAAAAGAAGTCAGAGTAAAATAAATCTGAAAAAAGTCAGAGTAAAAAAAGTCTGAAATATGTCCGAGTAAAATTGTAAAAGAAAAAGAAGTACGAGTAAAAAAGTGTGAAAAAAGTCAGAGTAAAAAAAGTCTAAAAAATGTCTGAGTAAAAATGTCTGGAAAAATCTCTGAGTAAAAAAAGTGTGAAAGCTATCCGAGTAAAAAAGTGTGAAAAATGTCAGAGTAAAAAAAGTCTGAAAAATATCAGAAAAAAAGTCTGATTAAAAAAAGTCTGAAAAATGAGTATAAAAGTAAAAAAAAAGAATTCTGAAAAATGGCCGATTCTGATCAATGATGATGATGATGATGCTGTGATAGAGCTGACCGGAACACAAGATGATGATGATGATGATGATGATGATGATGATGCTGTGATAGACCAGAAAAAAAAAAAACAAGGAATGGCTGGACTGTAGTGATTATCTCCTGATTTGACACAGCAGATAGTAATGCAGAAAAATCTTTGTAATACTCTCACAGGAGAAATAATATACATCGTAACAGTACCTGTCTACGATCTCAATTTAACATTTTGTGCAGTGTGATTTTTAAGAAACAATCTACTTAATTCTTCAACATTTGCCTCTCAGTAACTCGTTGGGTGGAACTGCTGAGACGCAGCTGTGTTTAGTCTGCTGATCCTGCTGTGTTTCCTGCTCTCTTGGGTTTAGAGATGTTTCTTTGATCAAGTGCAACAGTGTGAATCACATTAAAAAAAAAAAAAGCGAGTTACACCACTGAAAGAAATTCCTGCAAACAGTAACATCTTGTCTAGTGTGACGACAGAGAGAACACAAATGTATTTACAATAACTTCTTCATAACAACACAACATGATGATGATGATGATGATGATGATGATGATGATGATGATGATGCTGTGATAGACCTGACCGGAACACATGATGATGATGATGATGATGATGATGCTGTGATAGACCTGACCGGAACACAAGATGATGATGATGATGATGATGATGATGCTGTGATAGACCTGACCGGAACACAAGATGATGATGATGATGATGATGATGATGCTGTGATAAACCTGACCGGAACACAAGATGATGATGATGATGATGATGATGATGATGATGATGATGATGATGATGATGATGCTGTGATAGACATGACCGGAACACAAGATGATGATGATGATGATGATGATGATGATGATGATGATGATGATGCTGTGATAAACCTGACCGGAACACAAGATGATGATGATGATGATGATGATGATGATGATGATGATGATGATGATGCTGTGATAGACCTGACCGGAACACAAGATGATGATGATGATGATGATGATGATGATGATGCTGTGATAAACCTGACCGGAACACAAGATGATGATGATGATGATGATGATGATGATGATGCTGTGATAGACCCAAATGTCCCAAAATCTCATGCCATGTTATGACATCACAAGTTAAATTCACTTTGTCACTGGACATCATATCATTTACTGAATCATCGATGCATTGTTTGTGATTATTTACCGATTTCAGGTAGTACAGTCTCTCGTGTTCTCCTATGTGGAAGATTGTTCCATCTTTCTTTATGAGTTCATTTTGTCCCTCCTTGAAGATCACTTTGACTGCATCGGTTGTGGCTGCTTTCACAGAGAATATGCTCTGAGGATACGCTGGGATGAATAAAGCATTTCTCAGTGTGACTGTGACACATTTCCCCTCTGAGTCCTGCAAAGACACCTCTGCGTCACCTCGCCTCAATGCCACATTGTTCATCCTGCTTCCATCTGCTAGCTCCATGTAGTGTTTCTTTGGGTCGAAAGTCTCATCAAATCTCACAAATCGTTTTTTCTCTCTGATGATGTGAGATCTAGCTCCACAATCTACCATTATTCCATTTCTTTTAATGTTGTCTGGTAGAAACTTTTGGCTGGCCTTGAATACAAATGTCTGTTCTTCCTCGTTGTCTTCTTGTCTCTCTGCAGTTTGTTTTGCATCATCTTTGTGATTGGTTTTCCTCCTGCATGTTTCGTCACTGTGTGTCGAGCTCCTGTGGTAGTTGCACCACTTAGCTACTCCTTTTTGTCGGCAGTCTCTCGCCATATGGCCGCGGTTTCCACAGCTGTAGCAGGTCACCGACTTCGTGTCCACTTTCATCACATTGTCCGATTTTGGTTTGGTGTCGAACTTTTCTGTCTCTTCATAGCTTCGGAGTTTACTTTTGAACTTAGTATACGTCAACTCCTCGCTGCTCTGTGTCGTATGGATGGCGAAAGGCTTGTATGACTCTGGGAGGCCCTTCAGAATCATGGCTATTATTAGTCCATCACTAATCACTTCCTTTGCATTTCTTAGGGAAGTTACTGCTCTTTCAGCACGTATGATATAGTCTGTCACAGTCTCCTCAGGCTCTTTCCTGAGGGAAGTTATCTCTGTATACAGGGCGATAACTCTTGGCTTACCCTGACTGGCGTGATGATCCCGTAGTATTTGTAGGGCTTTTCTTCCGTCATCCGCCGCATCTCTCATCACCAACGAGAGGCTTTTGTCATCAAGGAATTGAATTAATTCCGCGTAGCATTCTGCATTAGTTTCTGGATCGGGTTCATCAGCGGAGAGTATTGTGTCCTTTAAGCCAATTATTCTCAAGTGGCCAAGAAACTTTACCTCCCAAAGTTCGTAGTTGTTTTCATCTCCGTCGAAAACTAACCTTTGCCATCTTCCTCCTGTGCTGCGTCTGGGCCCAAAACCTGTTGCTCTTTCTGCTTCGTTGTCCATCTTGTAGAAGAATCACACTGTATATGTCGTTTGGTTTGTTTATTTTGTCTTTCTCTTCACAGCACCGGTAAAACACATCAGTAGCCATGGCATGGGCAGTTCCCGCTAATATTCAACATTGCCGTAAAGTGCAGTAACACAACACGTCGTAAACAGAAAACAATCACGAAAGTTACACAGGAATGACGTCTTATAAAACAGGACGTATGACTTACAATTAAAGTGCTCACCAAAATAATACAACTTATAGTTAACATTCCTAACATTACAGATGAGGACATAACTTAACAATAACCTTCAGCATATTGCAATTCAGCGTCTGCGATATAACTGGATTCTATACCTCCTTATGGCTCTAAATGCCACATGGTGTACATTCACCACATGAAGAAGACAGCAGCAAGACACCATCGTGAGTCCTGTTTACTTTCCCCACCAAGGCATGATCTGTTAAGACTTTCAAAACGCGGTCGTGTTTCTGTTAGCGGTAGTCATTTAAAGTTGTTTTTTAAAGTGTTTCTTCATCGCCACCGTGTTAAAAGTATTTTATGGACCACTGTTATGGTAAAGTAACGTAACGTAACGTTACACCATGCGTCATCGAATGTTGTTATTCGGCCGTGTGATATTTTCTGTTTACTTTAACGGGGATGTATGAGTGAGAAAACGGCTTAAAGTAACGTTACATATTGTTCTACAGTCTGTGACTGTTGTTAGACTTTAAATAGATTCGATTATTTCTCTTGCTCCACACTGATGCAAAAGTACATTTGCTAGTGATTATCTAAAATTCTGAAAAATGTCTGAGTAAAAATGTCCGAGTAAAAAGTAAAAAAAAAAAGAAGTCCGAGTAAAAAAAGTCATAAAAAAGTCAGAGTAAAAAAAGTCTGAAAAATGTCTGGAAAAATATCCGAGTAAAAAAAGTGTGAAAAATGTCTGAGTAAAAAAGTAAAAAAATAAAGAAGTCCGAGTAAAAAACTGTGTAAAAAGTCAGAGTAAAAAAAGTCTGAAAAATGTCTGAGTGAAAAAGTGTGAAAAATGTCAGAGTAAAAAAGTAAAAAAAAAGAAGTCCGAGTAAAAAAGTGTGAAAAAAGTCAGAGTAAAAAAAGTCTGAAAAATGTCTGAGTAAAAAATGAAAAAAAAGAAGTCAGAGTAAAAAAAGTCTGTAAAATGTCTGTGTAAAAAAAGTCTGAAAAATGTCAGAGTAAAAAAAGTCTGAAAAATGTCCGAGTAAAAAAGGAAAAAAAAGAAGTCAGAGTAAAATAAATCTGAAAAAAGTCAGAGTAAAAAAAGTCTGAAATATGTCCGAGTAAAATTGTAAAAAAAAAAGAAGTCCGAGTAAAAAAAGTCTGAAAAATGTCTGTGTAAAAAAAGTCTGAAAAATGTCTGAGTGAAAAAGTCTGAAAAATGTCTGAGTAAAAAAGTAAAAAAAAAAAGAAGTAAGAGTAAAAAAGTCTGAAAAATGACTGAGTATAAAAGTAAAAAAAAAAGAAGTCTGAAAAATGTCCGAGTAAAAAAAGTCAGAAAAAAGTCAGAGTAAAAAAAGTGTGAAAAATATCCGAGTAAAAAAGTGTGAAAAAAGAAGTCTGAAAAATGTCCGAGTAACAAAAGAAAAAAAAAGAAGTCATAATTAAATAAATCTGAAAAAAGTCAGAGTAAAAAAAGTCTGAAAAATGTCCGAGTAATAAAAGAAAAAAAAAGAAGTCAGAGTAAAATAAATCTGAAAAAAGTCAGAGTAAAAAAAGTCTGAAAAATGTCCGAGTAATAAAGGAAAAAAAAAGAAGTCAGAGTAAAATAAATCTGAAAAAAGTCAGAGTAAAAAAAGTCTGAAATATGTCCGATTAAAAAATTAAAAAAAAAAGAAGTCCGAGTAAAAAAGTGTGAAAAAAGTCAGAGTAAAAAAAGTCTGAAAAATGTCCGAGTAAAAAAGGAAAAAAAAGAAGTCAGAATAAAAAAAGTCTGTAAAATGTCTGTGTAAAAAAAGTCTGAAAAATGTCTGTGTAAAAAAAGTCTGAAAAATGTCTGAGTGAAAAAGTCTGAAAAATGTCTGAGTATAAAAGTAAAAAAAAAAGAAGTCTGAAAAATGTCCGAGTAAAAAAAGTCAGAAAAAAGTCAGAGTAAAAAAAGTGTGAAAAATATCCGAGTAAAAAAGTGTGAAAAAAGAAGTCTGAAAAATGTCCGAGTAATAAAAGAAAAAAAAAGAAGTCAGAATTAAATAAATCTGAAAAAAGTCAGAGTAAAAAAAGTCTGAAATATGTCCGAGTAAAAAAGTAAAAAAAAAAGAAGTCCGAGTAAAAAAGTGTGAAAAAAGTCAGAGTAAAAAAAGTCTGAAAAATGTCCGAGTAAAAAAAGAAAAAAAAAGAAGTCAGAGTAAAATAAATCTGAAAAAAGTCAGAGTAAAAAAAGTCTGAAATATGTCCGAGTAAAATTGTAAAAAAAAAGAAGTCCGAGTAAAAAAAGTCTGAAAAATGTCTGTGTAAAAAAAGTCTGAAAAATGTCTGAGTGAAAAAGTCTGAAAAATGTCTGAGTAAAAAAGTAAAAAAAAAAAGAAGTCTGAAAAATGTCCGAGTAAAAAAAGTCAGAAAAAAGTCAGAGTAAAAAAAGTGTGAAAAATATCCGAGTAAAAAAGTGTGAAAAAAAAGTCAGAGTAAAAAAAGTCTGAAAACTGTCTGAGTATAAAAGTAAAAAAAAAAGAAGTCAGAGTAAAAAAGTCTGAAAAATGTCCGAGTACAAAAGTATAAAAAGCAGATGTGTGAAAAATGTCCGAGTAAAAAAGTGTGAAAAATGTCAGAGTAAAAAAGAAAAAAAAAGAAGTCAGAGTAAAATAAATCTGAAAAAAGTCAGAGTAAAAAAAGTCTGAAATATGTCCGAGTAAAATTGTAAAAAAAAAAAAAGTCCGAGTAAAAAAAGTCTGAAAAATGTCTGTGTAAAAAAAGTCTGAAAAATGTCTGAGTGAAAAAGTCTGAAAAATGTCCGAGAAAAAAAGTCAGAAAAAAGTCAGAGTAAAAAAAGTGTGAAAAATATCCGAGTAAAAAAGTGTGAAAAAAATCAGAGTAAAAAAAGTCTGAAAACTGTCTGAGTAAAAAAGTATAAAAAAAAGAAGTCTGAAAAATGTCCGAGTAATAAAAGAAAAAAAAAGAAGTCAGAGTAAAATAAATCTGAAAAAACTCAGAGTAAAAAAAGTCTGAAAAATGTCCGAGTAATAAAAGAAAAAAAAAGAAGTCAGAGTAAAATAAATCTGAAAAAAGTCAGAGTAAAAAAAGTCTGAAATATGTCCGAGTAAAATTGTAAAAGAAAAAGAAGTACGAGTAAAAAAAGTGTGAAAAAGTCAGAGTAAAAAAAGTCTAAAAAATGTCTGAGTAAAAATGTCTGGAAAAATCTCTGAGTAAAAAAAGTGTGAAAACTATCCGAGTAAAAAAGTGTGAAAAAAGTCTGATTAAAAAAAGACTGAAAAATGAGTATAAAAGTAAAAAAAAAAGAATTCTGAAAAATGTCCGATTCTGATCAATGATGATGATGATGATGCTGTGAAAAAATCTGAAAAATGCCTGAAAAATGTCTGAGTAAAAAAGTAAAAAAAAAGAAGTATGAAAAATGTCCGAGTAAAAAAGTAAAAAAAAAGAAGTCCGATTAAAAAAGTGTGAAAAAAGTCAAAGTAAAAAAAGGCTGAAAAATGTCTGAGTGAAAAAGTCTGAAAAATGTCAGAGTAAAAAAAGTCTGAAAAATGTCAGAGTAAAAAAGTCAAAAAAAATACCGAGTAAAAAAGTGTAAAAAATGTCTGAGTGAAAAAGTCTGAAAAATGTCCAAGGTAATAAAGTGTGAGAAATGTCAGAAAAAAGTCTGAAAAATGTCCGTGTAAAAAAGTAAAAAAAAAAGAAGTCAGAGGAAAAAAAATCTGAAAATGTCTGAGTGAAAAAGTCTGAAAAATGTCTGAGTAAAAAAGTAGAAATAAAAGAAGTCTGAAAAATGTCCGAGTAAAAAAGTAAAAAAAAAAGAAGTCTGAGTAAAGAAGTCTGAAAAATGTCCGAGTAAAAAAGTAAAAAAGTAAAAAAAAAAGAATGTAACCCCCTCACCAAAGGCTCGTGATATGAGGAACACTTTACACAGTACTCAATATAGTGTTAAACCCCTTTAAACTCCAGTACATGGCAAGATGGTGAGAGAGACATCTCAATGTAAAATAAACAGTCTAGGGTAAACTATGACTCTCACTCCCTTTAATATCTAATGAGAGGCTAACGGAATGATCCTGTTTTAGATAACAATATACCTGGAAAATATGAAGTAACTCATTCAGTCACACAGCTTATAATGAGAATAACAACACACACAGTGTCTCAGCTTCAACCTTGTATTGACTGAATGCAGGTATTCACACATAAAATACAGGACCACACAATGTGAAAATAAAATAGAAACAAAACAGAAAGACCCGGGGAATCTATGTTAACCTGAGTGCACTCTTTGTTTTAGTTTGTTCTTTAAGCAAGCTTGCATTAAGGTACGTTGGCGCGCTTAATGTTGGAGCTCATGAAGAAACAAAGCAGCAGTGAGGTTACCTCCTCGTGTCGAGTGAAAGCGGCTCCGTGGAAATCACCTGCCTCTCGATCCGCAGCAGCGATGAAGCGCAAGTGACGCCAGGCCGTCTCTCGGTCTGCAGCAGCACAGCAGCGATGAAGAGCAGCAACCACAGTCTCACCAGAGCTGAGCAAACGTCCGCGACGACTGCTGGAACTTTTCCCTTCCTCCGTCTCCGCTCTCCTCCGGTCAGATGAAGGATGAGGCCCTCACGGCGCTGTGGCTAACCGAGCTAGCTGCTAGCTCCACAGCAAAAACACGCTTCGTCGGCAGTAAACAGTCCCAAACTCACCCACGTCCGAGCGAGTTGACCAGCGAAACAGTTCACCGTGTATTATACTGTATAAAACACCACGAAAACTTATCTCTTCTACCACGACCGTCACTCGCTTGTATTTTCTCTACGCCACCTCTTCTCCGTTCTTTTCCCTCCTAATTACCCAGAGTTCAACAGGTCATCAAAACTCCTCCCAGGTCATTAATAAACAAGCCTGTGTGAAACATCTTGAAAACGTACAGAAACTGTAAATTATTAAACCACTGTCTGAACAGAGTGATATATAATTAGTTGAATGATAATTCTTATTACAAATGCACAAAGCATTTCAATAAAGTGCATCTTAAAGGGGCTATATGTAAGAATCAGAAATTGCTTGTTCACAGCGACACCTGTGGCCGCAATGTCAACGAAAGTCAGCGTCCTGTTGCTCGCGCTACATTGACATGAACGAGCACCGGTCTAAACAGTGAGGCGACACACGTCAGCTAACACACAATATCACTCTATATTTCACCTGCTTGGCAGTAATGTTAGCTGACCAGACGAAGGTCTCTCCGTGAATCAATGCTGATCCTAGTGCTGGCTTTTCCTGTCTCAGCCCGCCGACCCGGAGGGAATGGGGGGGAGAGACACCGACACCCGGTCAGGGGGGGGGGGGGGGACACCAAGGGGGGGGGGGGGGGGGGGGGAGACAGCAACACCCGGTTGGGACGATAACGTAACTCGCTGCGGAGCTCCGTCACTTCACAAGACACGGGAAACCTCTGTTGGTCTGGCGGAGCGGCAGCATTTATTTCTGCAAAAACGTCCACTGCACATTCACCAGATATTCTCAGAGCTAAACTAACTCTCTGCAGTGTGCGCGCGTGCACGTGGAGTTGGAGCGAGCCGAGCGGGTGAGAACGAGCGCGGTGTGCAAGCAGGCAGCAGGAGCAGAGCTGCTGCGCGCTCGCGTACCCATACGCGAGCGCGCATGGGATTCCGACCCGTTATGATTTATGCGTGTGAAAAGTTACAAATAGTCCCTTTAACAGAATAAGAGTTATGCATCTTATCAATAATTGGCAATAACCCACATATTTGAGATGACAGAGGAATGCAAACTAACTGATGTAAATCGGGTTATTACACTACTAATATTAAAGGTCACCTATTATGCAAAATGCACTTTTCCATGTCTTATAAACATCAATATCTGTCCCCAGTGTGTCTAGAGACCAACGAAGTATCATAAAAGACCATCCTCTCTCTTTTTCTCCTGCTCCATCTCTCGGGAAATGTGTCAGAAGTGGCGCTGTTCGTCATTCCTGCCACTCCTGACATCAAAAGGCCTTTTCGAGCCATATATGGCTTTCCGCTTTCTACAGCAACACAACAGCTCCCTCCCTCCTTACCCAGCTAGGTGAGCCCGCCCTCTGAGCTGCTCGCTGTCCGCCATGTTTTCCTCGGTATAATCACAAACCTGCTAACAGGACAAGCAAAGCATGCTACTACTTCTGTTAGTCTGCAAGAACCAGCAGAAAGGTCTTCATGTCCTCCCATCATCTGAGGACGTGAAGACCCAGTGGATTCACTTTATCTTTTAGCTGTTTTAGGTGATTTCTGACTGAAATGTCCTCACAGCAACAGTAAAACACACGGGTCAGTAGGCTACAGGATTCACTGCAAACTGAAGCTCAGGATGGATCTGTACCGGCTGTCTGGGACCCACCTTCAGACCTGGACCCACCTTCAGACCTGGACCCTCCTTTAAACCTGGACCCTCCTTCAGACCTGGACCCACCTTCAGACCTGGACCCTCCTTCAGACCTGGACCCACCTTCAGACCTGGACCCTCCTTCAGACCTGGACCCTCCTTCAGACCTGGACCCACCTTCAGACCTGGAAGCTGTAAGTTTGTCATGTTTATGTTGTTTTAGCTTCTGTTTATTTAGCAGACTGTTTGCCTGTTAACGTTAGCATGTTGCGCGGCTAACGCCGCTAGCTTTCGTAGTGGTTCCACAGTCTTTGTTTACATGCAAACCTTCTGCTCTGTGTCTGTCTGCGTTACAGATATGTTGAAAGTGTGTAGATTTACTCCACAGACTGTCCTGAAGGAGCTCATGTGAAAAACAAACAGTCAAACTGTACGAATTTGTGTCGGATTACCGGAGTTATAGTGGACGAGCGAGCAGGGAGGGAGGGAGGGAGGGAGAGAGAGAGAGAGAGAGAGAGAGAGAGAGAGAGAGAGAGAGAGAGAGAGAGAGAGAGAGAGAGAGAGAGAGAGAGAGGGGGAGAGGGGGAGAGATAGAGAGAGAGAGAGATGCCGTAACGTTACTTCCCTCTTAGAGCGATTAAAGATATTACAACGTGAATACTGGCAGCTTCTTTGTTGTCTTGGGCTAAATAATACATAAAGGTTTACTAAAGTCTGAGCTTCTAGGTCTAGCTTTTGATACAGACAACACAAGTTACACTCCAAGTCTAAAGTTCTGTGTAATCCATTTCTTCCTCCATACTTGATAAAAATGATTTATCATTTTACACTGTTTGTAGCTGTTGCCATAACTACACATGTTAGAAGATGATGTTACTGTTATACAACTTGATGTTATTACATGACAGTATATTCTAACACTGAATCTGTCATGTTTTACAGGTCATCTGAGTGACCTGATCCACATGGAGATGCAGCAGGATGAACTATTATCAGCTGACACAACTTCACTCTACAGGAAACCCTTTACTCTGAAGGAGGACTTGATGTGGACAGTTTACATACAAGTCATGGCTTTGCTGCTTTTGGAATTATGTGTACCCAATTTATGATTCAGTGTTATTATTGTGAATAAAGAGCTGTATTTTTAAGGAGGGTTTTTGTCATTTTTAAATTTACAATTAATGATCTTGTGGTATAAGATACATATAACATGTTCTTTCACAAAGTAATGTAATTACAGTTTAAACAGGTGATATGGAAAATTAATTTTATGTCATGCATGTAGAAGGGTAGAGGTAGTAAATAGTGACTGTAAGCAACACAACACATTTCTGTTTCACAGTCAAACTTTATTTCAGTAGACAGATGACAATATTAATTATACACAGTATTTTGAACGTGAATAGATAACCTGCAGCTTTGACAAACATTTCACAGCATAAATATGGCAATAACTGTCTAAGTTACTCTGAAACATGGACTCAGTACTGTGGTTACTGAGCAGTTTTTATATATAAGATCAGTAATTCCACCTTCAGTTATGTTGACACTACAGGATAAAGTCTATTCCAGCATGGCAGGATACTGTAAGTGTAACGTTAACCGGTCTGTAGTCATGGTAACACAGAGACAGCTCCTACAGTAAATAATATACCATTACTCTGATTACTTTCATACGTTTATCAGGTGTCTTATACCAGAAATAATGAACTGACTACTGTTTCACATCTTCTATTTTCCCCCCTGATGTTCGCTCTGTTTACACACCCTTACATGTAGCTACATGCTAACATGTAGCTACATGCTAACAGGTTACCTCTGTGTCTCCCATGTAAACAGAACTATCTGCTCACAGCAAACGTTTTCTTCTTCACTGGGTCTTCTTCTTCTGTCGGTCCTTTCTCACAAATGGACCTGTAAAGACAAACGTAAAACAGAGTGTATGTTTACGGTTTACAGAGTTTATGCATAATGTAAATACTGAGCTAACGTGAAGGAGCTAAAAATAGCATATTTACCGGA
The DNA here is from genome assembly GCA_916701645.2 of Sebastolobus alascanus. Lineage (NCBI taxonomy): Eukaryota > Metazoa > Chordata > Actinopteri > Perciformes > Sebastidae > Sebastolobus > Sebastolobus alascanus. Next base: position 27,958 of record CAKAOJ020001793.1, read on the forward strand.
GCAGAACCGTCAGAAAAACCCGAATCTTGGCCGCAGATGTTGTTCATTTCTCCTCAACTTCGGATCAGATTCCTCCGGGAACGTGCGCTGTGTGAAGTTTCTGGTTTATAAACTTTTAATTAGTTTATTTTTAACTTTAGAAACGCGGATAAACTCAGTGAATCTCTCCCTGCTCCCTGCTCTCCGGGCAGTGACGCTGTGTTGAAGCCGTTTGATTGACAGAAAACGCTGACCAATCAGAGCAGACTGGGAGGAGACCGGAGGAGACAGGCTCTGAATCAGAGAATTTTATAATGAGCGAAAAAGGGGGTTGATGAAGAGAGGGATTTTGAGAAAAATAGAGGGTTTTTTGAATATTACAGCATGTAAACATGTTCTAGTAGAACATTAACATACACATATGAACCTGGAAATGAGCATAATATGAGACCTTTAACTCCTCTGTTGGGTCCTCACCAGGACTTTGGGACAAAGAGCGGCCTGAAAACAGGCCAACATGTAAGGTCAAAAGCCTAAGACAAAGGAACAAAGCTTAACCGCCATCTTGAATCTGAATCCTGGTCTCTCATTGGATGAGGCTCACAGGAAATTAGGGGAAGATCCGGTGACACGCCCACAGTCTCACCGGAGATATAAGCACAGCGCACCTACGAAGCTCTCTCTTTCCACTGCAACTCAGTTTCTACAGGAGGTGACTTTACGTTGCAACTTCCCCTTTAAGCCTCGGCGCAGTTCCCGACCTCGCTGGACGAGTTAAGTTACTGTTCTCTTCGTTCACTGAACACTTTCGGACCCGAGATCACACAACCAGTGATCTCCCCACCTGC
>CAKAOJ020001794.1:0-28712 GCA_916701645.2 Sebastolobus alascanus
GCCCGCCAGCCAGCACTATTTGGCCCTTTGTCAAAGTCGCTCACATCCTTACGCTGGCCCATTTTTTCTGCTTCCAACACAAAGTTCAAAATGTTCACTTGCTGTCTAATATATCCCCCCCACTGCCAGGTGCCATGGTAACCAGATAATCCATGTTATTCACTTCACCTGTCAGTGGTCTGAATGTTATGGCTGATCAGTGTAGATATAATACAGCCAGGGCTGAGTGGAGAAGGTGAAAGGTTGTTATCTCCAGGTGTCACCTTCATGCACTACAGTGTGTGTGTGTGTGTGTGTGTGTGTGTGTGTGTGTGTGTCTGTGTGTGTGTGTGTGTGTGTGTGTGTGTGTAGTTCGACGGCTGCAGACACTGACACACAGACACTGCATTAGTAGTAGAACTGAACTGGGAGGAGCTGAACTATTTTTTCTCTGCTGTTAATTTTGATATCAGAGTTTTCTTTTCATGATGTTCCTCAACAGTAGTGTTAACAGAGTTCCTCAAATTTGAAACACACAAGGTTCCTGGACAGTTTAATTGGTGTAATTTACTTTAGACCAATCCGCCGGCTGATGTCTGTGTTAGCATCACCGCCATTACTAGTCTTGTTATTAAGGTAGATTGTTAGGAAATACATTCAAGACTTTAATATTTCTCAGACTATAGTACTTCTTTAGTCAAAGACTGTGTTCATAAATGTTCTCTCTAACACTATCAGAATCTTTGAGGGGAAAAGAAAGAGATTAATACATATTTAAATGTAAGACAGTCATAAACATCTGTTCTCACAGACTATAGTACCATATAGGAGGAGGAGAAAGATGGCGCCGTAGAGAGAGGGCGACATGCCGGGAGCTCCGTACCTGTTTTGGTTATTTTTGTTATTTTTGTTATTCTAGGTTTTTCTTTTAAGGTTAGTTTTGTGCTCGTAGGCCCAGGTTAGGTTATAGGTTACCTATAGGCAGAGACTGAAACATGAAGCCCCCGCCTGTAGGCAGAGACCGAAACACGAAGCCCCCGCCTATAGGCAGATACCGAAACGTGAAGCCCACGCCTATAGGCAGAGACTGAAACATGAAGCCCCCGCCTATAGGCAGAGACTGAAACATGAAGCCCCCGCCCATAGGCAGAGACCGAAACACGAAGCCCCCGCCTATAGGCAGAGACCGAAACACGAAGCCCCCGCCTATAGGCAGAGACTGAAACATGAAGCCCCTGCCTATAGGCAGATATCGAAATGTGAAGCCCCCGCCTATAGGCACATACCGAAACGTGAAGCCCCCGCCTATAGGCAGAGACTGAAACGTGAAGCCCCCGCCTATAGGCAGACACCGAAACGTGAAGCCCCCGCCTATAGGCACATACCGAAACGTGAAGCCCCCGCCAAAAGGCAGAGACTGAAACGTGAAGCCCCCGCCTATAGGCAGAGACCGAAACGTGAAGCCCCCGCCTATAGGCACATACCGAAACGTGAAGCCCCCGCCTATAGGCAGATACCGAAACGTGAAGCCCCCACCTATAGGCAGAGACTGAAACATGAAGCCCCCGCCTATAGGCAGATACCGAAATGTGAAGCCCCCGCCTATAGGCACATACCGAAACGTGAAGCCCCCGCCTATAGGCAGAGACTGAAACGCGAAGCCCCCGCCTATAGGCAGAGACCGAAACGCGAAGCCCCCGCCTATAGGCAGAGACCGAAACGCGAAGCCCCCGCCTATAGGCAGAGACCGAAACGCGAAGCCCCCGCCTATAGGCAGAGACCGAAACACGAAGCCCCCGCCTATAGGCAGATACCGAAATGTGAAGCCCCCGCCTATAGGCACATACCGAAACGTGAAGCCCCCGCCTATAGGCACATACCGAAACGTGAAGCCCCCGCCTATAGGCAGAGACTGAAACGTGAAGCCCCCGCCTATAGGCAGAGACCGAAACGCGAAGCCCCCGCCTATAGGCAGATACCGAAACGTGAAGCCCCCACCTATAGGCAGAGACTGAAACATGAAGCCCCCGCCTATAGGCAGAGACCGAAACACGAAGCCCCCGCCTATAGGCAGATACCGAAACGTGAAGCCCCCACCTATAGGCAGAGACTGAAACATGAAGCCCCCGCCTATAGGCAGAGACTGAAACGTGAAGCCCCCGCCTATAGGCACATACCGAAATGTGAAGCCCCCGCCTATAGGCACATACCGAAACGTGAAGCCCCCGCCTATAGGCAGAGACCGAAACGCGAAGCCCCCGCCTATAGGCAGAGACCGAAACGCGGAGCCCCCGCCTATAGGCAGAGACCGAAACGCGAAGCCCCCGCCTATAGGCAGAGACCGAAACGCGAAGCCCCCGCCTATAGGCAGAGACCGAAACGCGAAGCCCCCGCCTATAGGCAGAGACCGAAACATGAAGCCCCCGCCTATAGGACCGTTCACTGCTGGTCAGACCAATCAGAAGCCATCCTTCAGGATTGTTTTGATCACGTGGACTGGGAGATGTTCAGGACCGCGAACGACAGCATCAGTGACTTCACAGACACAGTCACCAGCTTCATCAGAAAATGCACGGAGGACGTCGTCCCCACAAAAACAATAAAAACAAAGCCAAATCAAAAGCCCTGGATTAACAGTGATGTCCGTGCAGCCCTCAATGCACGGAACACAGCCTTCACCTCAGGCTCACCAGAGGAACACAAGCACTCACGTTATTCATTAAGGACAACAATCAAACAGGCAAAAAGCGACCCCCTACAATTTGCATACTGCTCAAACAGAGGCACAGACGACGCCATCGCCCAAGTGCTGCACACCGCCCTCTCCCACCTGGAAGGGAGGGACACCTATGTGAGGATGCTGTTGGTGGACTACAGCTCAGCGTTCAACACCATAGAGCCCTCCAGGCTCGTCATTAAGCTGAAGGATCTGGGCCTGAACACAACACTGTGTGACTGGATCCTGGACTTTCTGACGGAACGCCCCCCCCCCCCCAGGTGGTGAGAATGGGCAACCTCACCTCCACTTCATTGACCCTCAGCACGGGAGCACCACAGGGCTGTGTCCTCAGCCCCCTCCTGTACTCCCTCTACACCCACGACTGTGTGGCAACAAGAGCTTCAAACACCATCGTGAAGTTGGCGGATGACACAGCAGTCGTGGGGTTGATCTCCCGTGGCGACGAGACGGCCTACAGGGAGGAGGTGACCACCCTGGAACGGGGGTGTCAGAACAACCACCTCTCCCTGAACGTCTCTAAGACTAAGGAGGTCATTGTGGACTACAGGAGGGGGGGTCGCACTCACCCCCCAGTCACCATCAACAGCACAGCGGTGGAGAGGGTGGACACCTTTAAATACCTGGGTTTCAACATCCACAAGGACTTGACATGGACCACCAACACCACCGCTGTAGTCAGGAAGGCCCAACAGAGACTGTACGCTCTGAGGCGCCTCAGGACATTCGGACTGAAACCAGGAATCCTCAGGGACTTCTACCGAGGCACCACAGAGAGCCTCCTGATCTACCGAGGCACCACAGAGAGCCTCCTGATCTACAGAGGCACCACAGAGAGTCTCCTGATCTACCGAGGCACCATAGAGAGCCTCCTGATCTACCGAGGCACCACAGAGAGCCTCCTGATCTACAGAGGCACCACAGAGAGCCTCCTGATCTACCGAGGCACCACAGAGAGCCTCCTGATCTACAGAGGCACCACAGAGAGCTTCCTGATCTACCGAGGCACCACAGAGAGCCTCCTGATCTACCGAGGCACCACAGAGAGCCTCCTGATCTACCGAGGCACCACAGAGAGCCTCCTGATCTACAGAGGCACCACAGAGAGCCTCCTGATCTACAGAGGCACCACAGAGAGCCTCCTGATCTACAGAGGCACCACAGAGAGCCTCCCGATCTACAGAGGCACCACAGAGAGCCTCCCGATCTACAGAGGCACCACAGAGAGCCTCCCGATCTACCGAGGCACCACAGAGAGCCTCCCGATCTACCGAGGCACCACAGAGAGCCTCCCGATCTACCGAGGCACCACAGAGAGCCTCCCGATCTACAGAGGCACCACAGAGAGCCTCCCGATCTACAGAGGCACCACAGAGAGCCTCCCGATCTACAGAGGCACCACAGAGAGCCTCCTGATCTACAGAGGCACCACAGAGAGCCTCCTGATCTACAGAGGCACCACAGAGAGCCTCCTGATCTACAGAGGCACCATAGAGAGCCTCCTGATCTACCGAGGCACCATAGAGAGCCTCCTGATCTACAGAGGCAACACAGAGAGCCTCCTGATCTACCGAGGCACCACAGAGAGCCTCCTGATCTACAGAGGCAACACAGAGAGCCTCCTGATCTACCGAGGCACAACAGAGAGCCTCCTGATCTACCGAGGCACCACAGAGAGCCTCCTGATCTACAGAGGCACCACAGAGAGCCTCCTGATCTACCGAGGCACCACAGAGAGTCTCCTGACAGGCTGCTTCACCACCTGGTACGGCAGCTGCACCAACGTGGACCGCAAGGCGCTGGGAAGGGTGGTGCGCTCGGCCCAGCACATCACCGGGTGCGAGCTGCCCAGCCTGCAGGAGCTGTACACCAGGCGGTGCCTCAGGAAGTCCCTGAGGGTCATTAAGGACACCTCACCCCCCCACAACAGCCTGTTCTCCCTCCTGCCCTCTGGCAGAAGATACAGGAACCCCCAGGACTCAAACCAGCAGACTGAGGAACAGTTTCTTCCCCCAGGCCATCAGAATGTTGAACAGATAAATCACACCCCCAAACACCCTCTCTCTCACTATGTGCAATAATAAGTACAATTAAAAAGTGCAATACTCAATACATACCTCAGTGCAATATAAAAACAAAAATGCCTGTGCAATACTTGTATATATTTAGCATACAACATATTTCCTTTATTATTATACTGTATATTATTGTAAATACACTATTATTTTATTTTATTTTTACTTTATTTTATTATGTTATTCTTTGCTACTTAACTTACTGGAGCTTCCCAGCAAAAAGTATTTCACACGATTGTACCTGTATCACCGGCGTGACAATAAACATCTTGAATCTCTCTCCCTCTCTCTCTCTCTCTCTCTCTCTCTCTCCCCCCCTCCCCCCCTCTCCCCCCCTCTCGCTCTCTCTCTCCCCCCCCCTCTCTCTGTCAGGTGACTTCTTGTGTAATCAGTATTTTACTTTCACTTTGTCCCATTGTGCCTCAGATGTTTCCTCCGTGTTAATCTTTTGGTAAGTGACACTTTTCAGTGCTGAATGACTCTCAGCTGATCTCATGTTAGTTTCTTCAAAGTGTAAAAAGCTGTTTGTGTTGAAGAGTTTAGCTCTGTGCTAACAGTTAGCTGTTAGCCACCGTGTTCAGGATCACCAGCTGCTCTAACTACAGTAGCTAACCATGCTAACCATGCTAACCATTATGGAGCTCAATATATAAGAAATGAAATGACAAACAGTGTGACAGGACTGAAGGTTATCTGTTAGTGTGAAGACAAGAAGTGACACATTAAACATGACTGACACTCACTGCTTATTCATGTTTCAAACTCATGACAGGATGTAAAGCAGTCTAATGTTCATTCTTTACTGCAGTAAAAGTACAAATACAACACTGTAAAAGTACTTTGTTAGTGAGAGTTAAAGCTCTGCTCTGAAATCGTCACTCAGGTAAAAGGACACAAGTATTATCAGCTAAATGTACTTAAAGGGAGATTTTGACAACAACTATTTGCTATGTAAAGATATTAGTGGAGTAATGGCGTCCTGAGGAGAGAATGAAGGAGGAAGAAGACATGTGAAGGGGGGGGGTCTGGTCTGAGATGCTGGTGCTCTAGTGCAACATCTAGTGGCTCTGAATGTGATCTACAGAACCTTTAACGGATCAGCAGTAACTGTGACTGTTGTACTATAATACATGATATGAAGAGATTATTATTACTGATGCATTCAGGTGTGAGCTGCTTTTCACTGTTTTGAACTGTTTTATACAGTAATAATAATAATAATAATAATAATAATAATAATTATAATACATTTATTTATGTAGCACTTTTCAAAACAGATGTTTTAAAGTGTTTCAGAGAGTAAAAGCAGACAAAAGCAGACAAAACTTATTGTTAACTGTTTTAACAGTTAACAATAAGTTAACTGTTAAAACAGAACAATAATAATGAAAGAGTAAAGTGGTAAAACAAGGTGATGAAACAAATGTGTTTATAAATATATATATTAGGGCTGTCAATCGATTACGATGTTTCATCAATACTAATCACACAGTTTTTATCTGTTCTAAATGAACCTTAAAGGGAGATTTGTCCAGTATTTAATAATCTTATCAACATGGGAGTGGACAAATGTGCTGCTTTATGCAAATGTATGTATATATTTATTATTGTAAATAAATTAACAACACAAAACAATGACAGATATTGTCCAGAAACCCTCACAGGTACTGCATTTAGCATAAAACAATATGCACAGATTATAACATGGCAAACTGCAGCCCAACAGGCAACAACAGCTGTCAGTGTGTCAGTGTTTTTTTTCCTCACCAAGATTTATCACGAGTTTGGAGCGTTCCTTCACGATGAGCTAGTCTGACCTGGTTGGTACCGATGGATTCATCAGGTTTACTAGTTTCATATGAAACCAGTATTTTCACTCCAGCTTTAAAACTGAACCCGCTACAACCTAAAATCACAAGTTGTGTTAACGTGTTAAAGAAATGAATGTCTTCCGTGTTCTTCAGGAACATTATCAGTGTTGTTGTTGTAGTGACAGAGTTCATCTCTCCCAGCAGGAGTGGACTCTGCTATGGATCAGTGTGAGGAGGGAGCCCCCCCCCTCTAAAACCACTCAGAGCAAAGATCAGAGGTGAGATGACCATCTCTAACTGTCCTCCATCATTATTCACACTCACTGTCAGACACTCAACTACTCTATATATATGGTTATAATATTAACTACTAACTACTGAATGGTTATAATATTAACTACTAACTACTGACTGGTTATAATATTAACTACTAACTACTGAATGGTTATAATATTAACTACTAACTACTGACTGGTTATAATATTAACTAATAACTACTGACTGGTTATAATATTAACTACTAACTACTGAATGGTTATAATATTAACTACTAACTACTGACTGGTTATAATATGAACTACTAACTACTGAATGGTTATAATATTAACTACTAACTACTGACTGGTTATAATATTAACTAATAACTACTGACTGGTTATAATATTAACTACTAACTACTGACTGGTTATAATATTAACTACTGACTACTGAATGGTTATAATATTAACTACTAACTACTGAATGGTTATAATATTAACTACTAACTACTGGATGGTTATAATATTAACTACTAACTTTATTAGTGAACAAAGAGTCAACAACTGATTAGTCAACTAATCAACTGAGAGGAGACGGTTTCTTTCTTCAGATTAAGTTTTGATCAACAGGAGAACGTTACTCATCACTGTCTCTGGTTGTGTCAGGATGCAGCAGCAGAAACCAGACTCTCCTGGACCAGATCCTGGACCTGGACCTGGACCTGGACCTGAACCTGGACCTGGACATGGACCTGGATCAGGACCTGGACCCAGCTGTGTGTCCATGAAGAGTGACCGGTCTAAATATCTTCCTATCACCTTTAAAGTTGGACAAGCTGCTGATGGAAGGTAATAATTTAAAACTGAACTTTGTTATTATCTGACTCTCTCAGAGCTTCATAGTCGAGGTGGGCGATGCTACAGAATGTGGTTTTGATCTGATGCCCAGTGATACCAGAACCAGAACCACCAGCCAGATGCTGATATGTTTATTTTTAATAACAGCTGATGTACTGACATACAGGGGAGAGCCATGAAGTTTCATCACCACCGAGTCATTTATCAAACATCTCTCCTCATTATTTAATCACATTCATGTTCAAACACACGAGTCAATGTTCAATAACTAAAATGTTTATTTTATTAATTCTGTGAACTAACGAGTTGATCGTTGTACACTTTGTCATGATCCAATTTAATATGTAGGTCAACAGATGTCATATTTTTTAGCTGGTTTTATTGTGGCATATATTCAACAGCCTATTATATGTGTGTACAATTTGTTTTGTATAAATATCGACATGAAAAAGTTTTAATTAACCAGATAAACATTTACAAACAGTGGACATGTATGTCATATGTAGGCCTAATGAAATGAATGAAATGTATAGAAAATACATTTGAAGTGTGATATATTACCAAGATATACGTATAAATGTAAATATATCAAGATACATGTGATGATCATGTCATGGAACAGCTAAATTAAGGTACTGGGACCTTTTTTGGTCCAGTTCAGGCACTGGTCCTAAACAAGTCATTACATGCTCTTCATCACATTTAATACCACTTTAATGTTTAAACTGAGTAACAGTTAATAAATTGAAAGAAATAATAAATACTTTTAACTTTTCAATTATCTTAACATTTAAAACAAATGATCAGGTGTGTCTCAGTATGTTATTCCTGAGACTCGGGATTTGATTTGATTTGATCTGAATCTTGTGTTGAATCTCTTTTAATTTGATCAGTTACACCTGTGTTAACCCTGCAATTACATGTTAAGATGGCTGCTGTGAAAACGGCCTATTGTTGCGCTTTCAACGCAAGCTGCAGGAATAAATAGAAACAGGGCGTCTGACAAAAGTTCAGCTCAAAACGGCGCACCGCGCTGCGTTGCTCGTGCTCAGTTAGTTCATTCCATTTGAAAACAATGTAATCAAACAGATTTTGTCGCTGACGCTCGCTTCACATTCAGTTACCACACGGTAACACTGATCTCACTGAGACACAAAGTCTCATTCTCAAGAGAGACCGAGTACAACTTGGTGGCCACAGAGTGAGTTTTTGTAGCCACGGACCATCAGGTCCTTGTTACTGTCGAACTCTGGATCTGATCTGATTTCATCAAATCTGAATCTGGTGTCGACTCTCTGTTGAATCCGTTTGTCTTCAACGATGAACATTTGATACAAAGTAAAAATAACTGAAACCAGAAGTTTTATATTATATTAGTTTTGATATCTGAACAGAATCTGGTCAAAAGTATTTTTTCCATTTTTTCACAAGTAAGTCGTTTGTTTGTATCAGGATCCAGCAGCAGAGACCAGACTCTCCTGAATCTGGATCTGAACCCAGCTGTGTGTCCATGAAGACTGACCGGTCTATGGGTTGCCCTGTCACCTTTAAAGTTGGACAAGCTGCTGATGGAAGGTAATAATGTTGAATGTTGGGTCCCATCATCGTGGACTTGGACTGAAATTCAGCCCAGAACTTTGAGATGGAGAGGCCCTTTATGTGAGTGTCCAGAAGGTGCAAACTGATTTTGTTTTGGCAGTTTAAACACTAATACAGTCACCCCAGCTGCCACCTCAGTATATAGCCTATATATGAAGAGTTGTGGCTGGTTGGAAATTCAACAGAGCAAAAATCTGATGTCCGAGTCCAAGTGAATGCATCAAGAGATGATGCTGCCAGCTGCTGATCCGTTTTCTACCGGCCTTGGCAGCTTCTTCTGCAGCCTCTCCTGGTCCCGGCCGCACGCATCGACTGCTCATGACTTCTTTTCCTGCTAAATGTGTGTAGGGTTGCCAATTTCCACTAGTAGAAATAAAGAACGGCTGCAGATGGATAGTGGTGGGTTGTTTAGCAATAGTAACTCGTTTTAGTAAGGCTATGACTAAATATTCATTCTGCATCTGAGTTTTGGGTGTTCCAGCTGCCTCTTTGGATGGCACAGGTACACTCTGGCACACCCATGGCTACGCCATTGATCCAGACAGAAGCAGAATTTAATCTCAGCTCTGCCATTATGCAGTACCAGGGACATGGATTCATTCCTGCATGAATAACAAGTTTGTTTTTTCAAACCCTGTTGGATCCATCTGCTGTCTCAGCTGCCTTGACCAACTTTGTCAAAAGGACAGAGGGACGGCTGTGATGGTGCAACCAGTTGTTATATCCTTCTTGAAGTGATGCCAGTGTGAAGACATTGTCTCCGAAGTGACTCTCAGGCTGGAGTTACTGTAGTTGTTAAGGATGAAGTCCATGATCTTTCCATTAACATAATGTGGGTTCAGGGCAGGTTGTGAGGTATGGACCTTTATGCATGCAATTAGTGTACGACCCGCTCTACGTCCTGAGCCACAGCTGCAGGCCATACTGCAAATGCATGTCACACTTGTTGCCATTAATTTGTTTGTCAAGATCATTGTCCTGTTGTCCATCTTGGTGAGGTGGTCATCCTCCCCCGTCTCAGGCACTCCTGGGACTATCTGTTAGGTCCGTCTGCAGCTAGCTTGAATTCTTCCTCACTGAATAAGCAGGTTGGGCTGATAAGCCTTCCTGCCCCTGGTGGCATCTTCCTGAACTGCCAGCTGTCTCTCCAGTCATCACCAACTTGTTCTTGGTCATCTCCAAGTCGGTTCCAAGGCATCACTAGCTAAACCAGGCTTGGTGGTTTTGAGATATACCCAACGGTACACTTCATCACATCAGCAGTGATGTGATCTTTCAACATTGGACACCCTCTCCCAGGTGACCCAGCCCACCTTGATCAGACACCATAGATCACTCCCTCTGATCCATCACCATCTGGATCGCTCAGCAGCCTCTGATGTGATGCTGATGGCTCGATGATGATCAGCCAAGTCTCTACATCCAACATCCACAGTTACACAGCAAGTTTTCCATCCCTGCCTCTAACACAGCTCTAACATCTCCTGACATTTGGTCCTCTTTCTCTTGTGGGACCCCCCAGTAGGATGCTTTCAGGCCTTAGTAATGTTGGTGCTTTTATACCCCCCCCACTCTACCTCCTGAGCCACAGCTGCCCTGTCATTCTGCCGTCATCTCAGAACACCTTTAGTTAGCTGCAGATTTAAATCATTAAATGTTCTTAAACTTGATGTTTTTTTCCACAGAGTTCGTCAGGAGAGCTCAGAGGGCCTCGGTGGTCAGTCTGCCCAGCAGCATCAAACAGACCTGGACTCCATATTTATGGTGTGTACATGTAGAGACAAACATTTCACTATTAACTACATCAACCACACATTAAATGCTAAACTACCATTCAGGTCCTAACAGTCTCCATGCTGCTCTGTTCAGACCAGCAGGCCTTCAGACTGACAGATGAATCACATGTTGTGTTCTTTAAATTAAATGTTCAGTTATCGTTCTGTTCCAGCTGCTGGAGGACAACATTGTCACTTTTGTGAAAAACGAACTTAAGAAGATCCAGAAGGTTCTGAGTCCAGATTACCCAGAATGCTTAGAGAGTCAGAGGGAGGATGAGGAGGTGTTGGACGGTGAGGATGAGGAGCAGAGGAGGAGCAGGAGAGAGGCGTTTCTGAAGATCACACTGAACTTCCTGAGGAGGATGAAGCAGGAGGAGCTGGCTGACTGTCTGCAGAGCAGTAAGAGGATTTTAACATATTTAACATGATGGAAAGAGGAAATGGAGACAACATGGGAGAAGTTTACATTTAAAACTCTGCTGTTAATATGCTGCACACATCTGCATCAGATCAGAGGCTGTTTGTCCTCCACTGATGAGCTGAATAAAACTGATGGAGGAGGACAAACTAAATGTTTAGATTCTCTGATCTTCAGTAGGATCCACTGACTGATTTCATTTCTTGTTTGTTTGTTCAGGAAATAGTGCTGCAGTGTGCCGACGTAAACTCAAATCTAACCTGAAGGAGAAGTTCCAGTGTGTGTTTGAGGGGATCGCTAAAGCAGGAAACCCAACCCTTCTGAATCAGATCTACACAGAGCTCTACATCACAGAGGGAGGGACTGCAGAGGTCAATGATGAACATGAGGTCAGACAGATTGAAACTGCATCAAGGAAACCAGACAGACCAGAAACAACGATCAGACAAGAAGACATCTTTAAAGCGTCACCTGGAAGAGATGAACCAATCAGAACAGTGATGACAAAGGGAGTGGCTGGCATCGGGAAAACAGTCTTAACACAGAAGTTCACTCTGGACTGGGCTGAAGACAAAGCCAACCAGGACATACAGTTCATATTTCCATTCACTTTCAGAGAGCTGAATGTGCTGAAGGAGAAGAAGTACAGCTTGGTGGAACTTGTTCAGGACTTCTTTACTGAAACCAAAGAAGCAGGAATCTGCAGGTTTGAAGAGTTCCAGGTCGTGTTCATCTTTGACGGCCTGGATGAGTGTCGACTTCCTCTTGACTTCCACAACAAGGAGATCCTGACTGATGTTACAGAGTCCACCTCAGTGGATGTGCTGCTGACAAACCTCATCAGGGGGAAACTGCTTCCCTCTGCTCGCATCTGGTTAACCACACGACCTGCAGCAGCCAATCAGATCCCTCCTGAGTGTGTTGGCATGGTGACAGAGGTCAGAGGGTTCACCGACCCACAGAAGGAGGAGTACTTCAGGAAGAGATCCAGAGACGAGGAGCAGGCCGGCAGCATCATCTCCCACATCAAGACATCACGAAGCCTCTACATCATGTGCCACATCCCGGTCTTCTGCTGGATTACTGCTACAGTTCTGGAGGAGGTGTTGAAGAATAGAAAGAGAGGAGATCTGCCCAACACCCTGACTGAGATGTACATCCACTTCCTGGTGGTTCAGTCCAAAGTGAAGAACGTCAAGTATGATGGAGGAGCTGAGACAGATCCACACTGGAGTCCAGAGTGCAGGAAGATGATTGAGTCTCTGAGAAAACTGGCTTTTAATCAGCTGCAGAAAGGCAACCTTATCTTCTATGAATCCGACCTGACAGAGTGTGGCATCGATATCAGAGCAGCCTCAGTGTACTCAGGAGTGTTCACACAGATCTTTAAAGAGGAGAGAGGACTGTACCAGAACAAGGTGTTCTGCTTCGTCCATCTGACTGTTCAGGAGTTTCTGGCTGCTCTTCATGTCCATCTGACATTCATCAACTCTGGTGTCAATCTGATGGCAGAAGGACAAACAACATCCTGGTGGTCTGTAGTGTTCGGAGGCAAATCCACACGTTTCTACCAGAGTGCTGTGGACAAGGCCTTACAGAGTCCAAACGGACACCTGGACTTGTTCCTCCGCTTCCTCCTGGGTCTTTCACTGCAGACCAATCAGACTCTTCTACGAGGTCTGCTGACACAGACAGGAAGTAGCTCACAGACCAATCAGAAAACAGTCGAGTACATCAAGAAGAAGATCAGTGAGGATCTCTCTGCAGAGAAAAGCATCAATCTGTTCCACTGTCTGAATGAACTGAATGACCGTTCTCTGGTGGAGGAGATCCAACTGTACCTGATATCAGGAAGTCTCTCCACAGGTGAACTGTCTCCTGCTCAGTGGTCAGCTCTGGTCTTCATCTTACTGTCATCAGGAGAAGATCTGGACGTGTTTGACCTGAAGAAATATTCTGCTTCAGAGGAGGCTCTTCTGAGGCTGCTGCCAGTGGTCAAAGCCTCCAACAAAGCTCTGTACGTGGACACAAAACTTTCCACATTAAATGTAGTTTTTCTTTATTCAGAAACAACAACAACCACTGTTTGTAATTGTTTCTTATGTATTGCTGATTCTTCTTCAGACTGAGTGGCTGTAACCTCTCAGAGAGAAGCTGTGAAGCTCTGTCCTCAGTTCTCAGCTCCCAGTCCTCTAGTGTGAGAGACCTGGACCTGAGTAATAACAACCTGGAGGATTCAGGAGTGATGCTGCTGTCTGCTGGACTGAGGAGTCCACACTGTACACTGGAAACTCTTAGGTTGGTGTTCAGCAATTTGACAATGATGACCCTCTGAGCTGTTATTTACTTTTTATTGAATCTTCTTAGGTTGAGTGGCTGTAACCTCTCAGAGAGAAGCTGTGAAGCTCTGTCCTCATTTCTCAGCTCCCAGTGCTCTAGTCTGAGAGACCTAGACCTGACTAACAACAACCTGCAGGATTCAGGAGTGAAGCTGCTGTCTGCTGGACTGAAGAGTCCACACTGTATACTGGAAACTCTCAGGTTTGTGTTCAACTATTTGAAAAATGATGACCCTCTGATCTCTTATTTTCTTCATATATATCATTGGATGGACATTTTATTGAGAGGCTGTAAATTTTCAAATAGGAGCTGTGAAGCTCTGTCTTCAGTTCTCAGCTCCCAGTCCTCTAGTCTGAGAGACCTGGACCTGAGTAACCGTGCAATTTAGATATTGAAGCTTTTTAGTCCCTTTTATGATCCTGTATTAAATGTGGCAGCAATATCGTACTGAAGGGGTTTGCTGACTCAGGAGCTTGTCACCAGTATAGACAAAGAAACTTGACTTGGATATATAAAGCCCAGTTTTATTACAGTCATTTAATTATATTAATCTGTAGTCCAACGTGTGTGGTCTAAAGAGAATAAATCCCCAACACTAACGAAACAAGTCATCGGTGAGAGTTGGATCGTAGATCAACTAATAAATGAAGAGGTTTTCTTCAGGCTCATTACAACAGTCCAGTACAATGGCTCCGTTACTGCTGATGTCACACCAATCAGGATATTAATCTCACCCTCCATTTTACCCTCACTCATCACCAAGACCCCAAAATACTCTTCACATGGGGCAGTGACTCACTCCAAACCCAAAAGGACCACTACACCATTTTCTGGTAGCGTGCTATGGCCTCACACTTGAAGGTGCCCCAGTGTTCACTGGAGGTCACAGATAAATTCAGCCTTCAGAACGTTAATCATCCCCAAGAGACAGAGATGCAATCCTGAGGCCATCAGGACACTATCCATCTCCCCGGCTACCTCTATATCATGTTGCTGACCACAACTCCAAGCAGCCTCCTCCACAACAGAACTAATTTAATTTAGAGAGTTTACACTGTGTGTGTTTGTGTGTGTTTAGTCTGTCAGGCTGTCTGATCACAGAGGAAGGCTGTTCTTCTCTGGCCTCAGCTCTGAGCTCCAACCCCTCCCATCTGAGAGAGCTGCACCTGAGCTACAATCATCCAGGAGACTCTGGGGGGAAGCTGCTGTCTGCAAGACTGGAGGATCCACACTGGAGACTGGACTCTCTCAGGTATGGACAGACAACAGACTAGACACTCTCAGGTGTGGACAAATGGACAGACAGGAAGACATCAGCAGCTCTCACACTGTCTCTCTGTCCCTAACTGAGGAACTCTGGTTCATGGTTAATGGAGGATATGAGTGAAGCTGTATGAAGTTGATTGTGACCGTGTTTCATCCTGCAGGATGGAACATGGTGGACAGCAGTGGTTGAGACCTGGTCTGAGGAAGTGTGAGTGTGTTTTAAGTTTGATTTATTTATTTTATGCCAAAAGGCTAGTTTTCAACTGTTGTTCGTCGACCTGATGTTAAATTAGTCTTTAAAACACAACAACATGTTAAATTAGAAGCAGAGAAAGCAGAACATGAACAGCTGAACAGGATAAAAAGTTTAGAGGAGTAAGGCATCATCATATCCACCTTATTCCTACCCATGATGCCTTGCAAGAATTATGGGCGAAACTTCCGGTGCGTCATTTCAATGAACCAGAACTGTTGTTTTCCATGGTAACGTTACACTAATCGTCTCTCTTAGAGCGATTGTATTAATAAATCTAGTAAAACATGTGTGAACACCACCTATTACAGCTCCAACAGGATAATGTGATCATAGCTCTGCCTTCTACTATGGAGGGTTGGTGGACGACCTGAAGAAGTGGCCTCAGATAACCTACACCAGCATATTTAAGAAAGAAGAAAGAAAGGCACTTTTATTGATCTCCGAGGGGAAATTCAATTTTTTCACTCTGTTATTTTACACAGTACTTAGTACACACAGGCCCGAAATACACACACACATGCACAAACAGGACCTATATACATGCATTAATGGAGAGATGTCAGAGCGAGGGGGCTGCCCCTGACAGGCGCCCCAAGCAGTTGAGGGTTTGGTGCCTTGCTCAAGGGCAAACCGGCATCTCTCCAGCTACCAGCTACAAAAATATTATCATTTCACAAACCTACTCAAGTAAAAGTATGAAAGTACTTTGTCAATAAAGTACTCACAGTATGGAAAGGTATTTTCAGGTATTTTTGAATAAATCTAAAATTGTTTAGATTGAATTTTGTTTTTGCAACAACTTCTTTAGAGGAGCCGAGTGTTGGATTTAGTGACATCTAGTGGTGTGGTTGCAGTTTTCAACAAACTGATTAGGTGAATGGGTAAAACCCAGAAGACCATCTCGAGCCACAGTTTGGTTTGTCCGTTCTGGGCTACTGTAGAAACATGGAGGAGCAACCTGGGGTCTTTCCCATTTGTCATTTTATACGGCTCGATTCCTCTCCTCGACTCCTCGAGGAGCGTCTTAGTCCCGCCCACGAGAGATGCGAGCGGAGGAGGCGAGGAAGAGACTCGAGGAGAGAGGAAGAGAGGACATATGTTTGTAGAGACATGAGACGTCGTTTCCTCCGAAGCGTCACGTGAAGCGACGTCCGTTTCTGATGACAGCAGCAGCTGATCACAGCTGGATCAGCTGTTAGCCGGCTTTAACAGCTGTTTATGTTTGAACTGTACTAATACTAATAAAGACTCCTATCAAACCCGACGCTCAGGAATTATCAGGCTCACATGTGACTGAATGGAAATGATGATAAATGATGTAAAAGGTGTAAAATACAGACCGTCCTTCTCTCTCTGACTTTAACTGTATCCTTAATAAAAGTTAATGGAGGAGATAACAGATCATGAAAAGAAAACTCTTTCTAATAAACGAAGAAAGTTGTTTGAGGTCCGTTGGTTGTCAGGTTTTATAAAGCTCTTTCAGTAACAGGCTCCTTCACCTGCGGTGTGTGAAAAAGAGATACTGCAGGTCCTTCTGCTGCTGGAACACTTTACCATCAACATGGCCCATTTGTTGTTCACACCTACAATCAACACAGATTTTAACTAGAGGGTGAATCAGAAGACAACTAAACTATAAAACGTTTAATCTGTGATCCGTCTTCACTCCGGTATAAAACTCAGTGATGTTGACATGTATCAGATCAGTCCGATCGGCGCAGCGTCCAATCAATAAACGATATCCAATAAGGGGGCGTGTCGGTCGGTAAACAACTTCCGTGGAGGATACACTGGAGGATACACTGGTGTATCCTCGCTCATAGCTCCTCCGGCAAGCCTCCTCGATCCTCATCCTCGCTCCTCCAGACGCATTTTAGGAATTGGGACGTCCTTCAAGATGGAGGGCTGAGATCGATTTCCGGGTCACAGCCGGAGGATCGAGGATCGAGGATCGAGGAGTCGAGGAGGCGAAAAATGTGGAATTGAGAAGCACCCATGGAGGACTCTGTGAAGAGGACCTGCTCCCTATGTAGATATGAAGGACTCATTCTAAGCTAACGGAAACACAACACCACAGGTGGATATACACTAATGAAAGCATACTTATTAATATTATATTACATTTCTGATAATAGATCACCTAAATGTTACACCATGTTCCTTTAACAGTCAAGCCAGAAGAGACAGAAAGCTGACTTTTCTTCTTCTTTTGAAGTTTACTGACATTTGAGAAGAGCTGTGTTGCTTCACTTGCTGCTCGTAAATGGTCTTGTATTTATATACAGTAGCTCCTTTCTAGTCTCCTGACCACTCAAAGCTCTTTACACTACATGTCAGCATTCACACATTCACACACACATTCATACACTGATGTCAGAGGCTGCCATGCAAGGAGCCAACCTGCCCATCAGGATCTGATCTAAATACTCATTCACACACCGATGGTTCAGCCTTCAGGAGCAGTTTGGGGTTCATTTGTTCAAGGACACTTTGACATGTGACTGGAGGAGCCGGGGATCGAACCACCGACCTTCTGATTGGTGGACGACCTGCTCTACCTCTGAGCCACAGCCATCCCGACACAACACAACACAACACAACACAACACAACACAACACAACACAACACAACACAACACAACACAACACAATTACTGTCACAAAGATGTTGAAAAGTAGAATAAAGTGAGTTGAGGTGGATTTCCCCTCAGGTCCTTCCTGAATGGGAGACCT
Organism: Sebastolobus alascanus; assembly: GCA_916701645.2. Classification (NCBI taxonomy): domain Eukaryota; kingdom Metazoa; phylum Chordata; class Actinopteri; order Perciformes; family Sebastidae; genus Sebastolobus; species Sebastolobus alascanus. The sequence goes on from CAKAOJ020001794.1 coordinate 18,107, forward strand.
GGGACCAGATGTACGACACACAAATACTATAAAAACTCTATTTTTCACACATGAACTGGTATTTCTATAAACAAAACATGTGCACATCACACTGACTTCAGACCAGCGTACACATGGTTTCTACAGCCGGCTGCAGGTGATACACAGTTTGTTTTAATCTGGTCCCGGGTCAGTGAAAACCACCTTGAAGCCAGATGGTGGACCTTCAGCCCTCTGATATTCATGAACTCAGTTCAGCTTTTTGGAGCATTTTGGAAGATCAAATCCAGACTGTGGAGAAACTTTCTGCAGCAGACGACAGTTTGAGATTTGATGTTCAAAGGTGTGAACGTTGTGCTAAATGTGAGCTCTTTGGTGGAGCTAATCAGCATTTTAGAAAGCAGATGGTTCAGAGCTGCTTTGTGCTGCAGTGGAAGATGATGAGCCAGTTTTATTAGTGAGACTTTATTCAGTACCGGATCATCAGCTGTCGTCCTCGGGTCCACACCAGAACCAACAGCAGAACACCGTCGACATGTTGACTCTCATGTTGAGGAACTGTTCATGCTGTTAGAACTGGATTGTTGAATTTCTAGTTAAAGGTTGTTAAACGCCATTCACAGTTGAATATAAGATGTCAGTTTTCTTTCAGTAATTGTCAGTAGAGTTGTTAATAAATCACCAGATGTTAACCTGCAGCTGTATTGTGTCTTCTTCTCTCCATCAGATGTTTGTCAACTGGAACTGGACACAAACACAGTAAACAGATACCTCAAACTGTCTGACAACAACAGGAAGGTGACATGGGTGTTGAAGGAGGATCAGTCATATCCTGATCATCCAGACAGATTTATCTACTGTCCTCAGCTGCTGTGTAGAACTGGTCTGACTGGTCGCTCTTACTGGGAGGTTGAGTGGAGAGGACTGGTTTATATATCAGTGAGTTACAGAGGAATCAGGAGGAGAGGAGACGGTAGAGACTGTGTGTTTGGAAGGAATGATCAGTCCTGGAGACTGAGGTGTTCTGATGGTGGTTACTCTGTCTGTCACAATAACAGAAGAACACCCATCACCTCCTCCTTCTTCTTCCCCTCCTCCTCCTCCTCCTCCTCCTCCTCCTCCTCCTCCTCCTCCTCCTCCTTCTCTGGTAGAGTAGCAGTGTATGTGGACTGTCCTGCTGGCACTTTGTCCTTCTACAGAGTCTCCTATGACACCCTGATCCACCTCCACACCTTCAGCATCACATCCACTGAACCTCTTTATCCTGGGTTTGGGTTTGGGTTCTGGTCTCATGGTTCCTCAGTGTCTCTGTGTCCCCTGCAGGTCTGAGTCTTTCCTGTGGACTGAAGTCAAAGTTCAGTTTGTTCACCATCACACTCACTCAAACACAAATCATTCATCTGTCATCTGTTGATTATCAACATTCATCATGAACTCTTTTATATCTTGAATCATCCTGTAATTTAATGAATGTAATACAGTCATGTATTCAGTATTTCATGTTTCTAATGTTTCTAAATGCTTTTAATAAAATCTGTAGTTTTCTTTGGTTCATTTGATCACTTTCATCATTTCTCTCTTTACTGAGACATTGGACATCATCAGCTGTTAGCCTCAGGTGTTCTGTATCAGGGAACTAATGAATGAACATGTTGTGGACTCTGGAGAGGGAGGAAGTCCAGCCCCCATCCAGGACTCTGGTTCCAGATCTGCTGCTATGTGTAGAGGTCCTACTTTTTATTTTAGAGTTGATCTCAGCGTTACGGCGTAAAAACCAAAGACAGTATGTAAGAAGTGGACATAGTCAACTTGACATCACCCGTTGGTTTGTGGACTGACGTTTTGAAGCCTTGACACTTGTACTGTTACACTCAACATGCTTTTAGTTATTAGTTTAAAAGAGATCCCAGTTCTGGATGATATCCAGCTCTCGCTGCTACGTGGTGTGAATGCACTTATTGTGAGTTGCTTTGGACAAAAGCTTCTGCCAAATGAATGTAATGTGATGTAATGTGATGAATAGCTGCAGGTTGAGTTAGCTACAAGCTAATGTTACTACAAAATAAACCAGTAAAAGCTAGCTGGTTAGCTTTCTTACCTTCTTTCTGTGTTCCCTCGAAGGTTGACTCTGTTACAGATGAACAACGATGAGAAATCACAAATTACACAGACGCAGCGACGCAGTTCTAGTTTTGGTTTGAGGTTTATTAGTTTTGACTCATTCATTCATCACACACACAAACACTGACCTGTTTGTCCAGGCGGGGGTTTGATCCCACGTCTCCATTTTGAAGGGCGGCGTCTTTCTCCACTGGACCATCGTCAGGAGAAAAAACATTTAGTTTTAAACTACTAAACCATCTCCATGACAACCGTGCACCTAAACCCACTGAGGAAGACCACCAGATGCGGCTGAAAGCTTCACAAACATAAGTCGGACCTTGTGTGGAGAACTTGTAGTGATCGTTCTGATCAGCTGAAGCTCTAATCAGAACTGGAATGTGGTTCGGATCGATGAGTTCAGTTACAGAGGACAACAGTGAATATTTGACTCCCCACCTCCCCCTGTAATGTTCATCCTGTCTGAATGAGGCTAAAGACGAGCTCTGTAAAATACCAGGAACCTGTTCAGACTTTTACCAGATAAATATGGACTCAGTCAAAGCTCATCACAGCCAGCCAGTCCTGATAGCTCAGCTGGTTAATGAGCAGCTTTGTAGAAGTTGTGGGTTGAAGTCCTCTCTGCTCCTTTAAATCTTTAATCTCTCACCAGTTTATTTTGCATTAGAGTCCAACTACAAAACTATTAAACTTCAGCCTCATCATGTAACTCTGGAGGAGTTGTTAAAGTTCAACCTCATATAAACTGATGTTCAGCAGAGTGCTTCATACTGCTGTATGAACGAGGCTTTAGAAGACAAAGAGCAACTCTTTAAGGACATCAAGCCTCATCAGAGGTGTCGTGGTGGCTGAGTGGTTAGGACTCATACCTTCAGTCATAAAGTCATAGGTTCAATTCCAGCTGTGGACTGATATTGCAGGTCACTGTTGTTGGGACCTCACCATTCAAGATGGTGGCAAAGACATGAACTGCACTTCCCAGGATCCTTGAGTCACCCATTGAGTAACTCCACCCAGGGACTCAGTAACCATTCTATTGGCTACTGTAGCCATGATGACTCATTCACAAGTACTTGTGAATTTCAGGCGGGATAAAACCAAGTCAACCTTTTTGTTCTGCCTCTTTCTGCTTCTCCTGGAACCCCTGCTGCCCTGCAGAAGGGTCAGCTCCTGGCTTTTCTCACCTAAGCTCTCCAGAGACTGCATGCAGAAGCAGCTCTGCTCTGGATGTCTTGTTAGCAAACAGACATGTACACAAGGAACTTCTAAGGCAGAAGACGCGAGTGCCTGCCTTTTTACCAGCTAACTTCAAGCAACAAAGAAGTTAGTACCGAGCTGCAGAAACAGGACTGGACCAGCTTCCATCCAAACTTCATAACTGGATCTCACACAACAAAGACAACATCTTTGACCCTAGAACCAAAGCTTTCTCCAGTATGCTTTCTCCAACTCTTCTACTTGGAATTGCAACCTTTTCTTCCATGGATTGGTAACGTACTGGGCATATCTTAGCATTAGCAATTGCACACGGCTGAGCAAGACTGTTCAACTTAACTTCTGTGAATGTACCTGTATTGATATGTTTAATGTAATTCATTGAGTTTGACTGTTGTGATATTATTTGTAGTCAGGATATTTGGTTTGCTGGCTTTGCCACATCTGATGTGTTTAGTTAATGCTTCACATAGACAAAGGGTCTTGCATGCAAACTAACCATCTTTTCTAACCTACTGCATTATCCGACACATATTAAGATCACTTACATAAACTGTGAATTGGTTTAATGACAAACATACACATTCAGAGAACCTCAACCTCCACATCAACACCCCCTTTGCCCTTCCTGAGCCCATGTGCTCCGAAGAACAAAGAGACCATGTGGTGACACCCTGGCGGCCATCTTTGATCCAGCCATCTTTGTAGTTTTACAGTGCTCGCCCTATTGTTTGTAGGCCATGCAAACATCAAAGACAAGTAGCCATCTTGTCTTTGTCTCTCTGCCTCTCTTTCTTTCACACACACACACACACACACACACACACACACACACACACACACACACACACAGACACACACACACACACACGCTCACACTGTGTTTGGTTTGTTTAGTTTAGTTATTTAGTTAGATGAATACTGTGTTTCAAACCTTTATTGTCTTGTAAATAAATGTTTGTGGATTATACATGCTGGTCTGTTTAATATTGTACAAGAGTGAATAATGCCAACTGCTGCTGTGTCAAGAACTCCAAAATCCTTCAACCTTTACTATCTATTGATATAGTGATTTTTGGTTATAGTTATTAATTTAATTGTTAATCAAAGTTCCAAATTGATAGTTTAGTATAGTTAACGAGAGATACCTATGAGACTACATTAATTTGCTATCATTTTCTCTTTGTTTCAAAGAGTGGTGCTCCGAGGATGATTTAATATACATTAAATCATATTATTCAGTATAATTAATAATTATTTTGATAATTATTATTTACTTTTGATAGCCATTTTAATGTCTTTTGAGCTTGAGTACCAATGAAATTTGGTGCCCTGTTATTATTAATATATATTGATAATTTAGTAATATTAATTGTATTAATATTGATAATTATCTTTAATATTTTCTAATAACTAGACCAGCTCCTTCCTGTGTCCCCTACATTATGGTGCCCCGTGTGAGGCATAGTATTGTTGGCAAATTATTCAGAATTGTTCAATATTAATTTTCAGCATAATTTTTCGACAAAACCAAAAATTTCATATTCCACTTCTAAACAAACCAAAAGTGTTGACATTCTACACCACTAGTCTTCCACAGGAGTAGACGTCCAGCTGTACTTATAAACAAGTACATTGTGGTGGGAATAGTGATTTGAGAGATTTTGATTATTAACACTTAAACCTTTATAGTGTTAATTTTAAGAACTTGCTATTGCTGCTAATTCAAGTGAACCTACTCTGTAGAACTTGAAGAACCACGTATTCAATGCAATCTAGTCAAGTTGTCAATTTGCTGTTAATCAAAGTGTCCCTTTAATGACACAGCGTGCCACCGGCCGTGTGTAACATTGAGAGAGCTTGTACCTGGCTGTCACTGCCATGCATTTCAGCCTGACTGAGTTAAATAGAGCCTGATAAGAGCCACAGTGTGCTACCAGCCCTGTGATATAAGTTTGCACCTAGCTGTTACTTTCACGTGTTCCAGCTTGAGTCACCTTTAAGAGACATCATCACAACCTTTACTGCCTTGCATCTCAGTTAGTGCATGTTCTAAGTGTGTAAGCAAACTTATTTTGTAAACCTGTGTTTACTTTTACTGGGCCCTTTTGTTTCATGCCCACTAGAGTCACTAGTTGGTGCTGTAGCTGCCCCTCATTCACAGGAAGCTACCCCCATAGTGTAGGCCAGTACATTGTTTGTTAGGCTAGTGTACCTACTGCTACTCTACAAGGTGTCTGCCAATGCAACACCATAGCCACAACATTGTTTTTTTTTTTGTACTAGACATCCTGTTTAGTTTCACCCTCCATTCCAGGCATAACAATGGAGAACCACTGTGTAGAGCTTTTTATTTCCTCCGGAGCACAGAGCCTAAGCCCTGGCTGCCCTGAACTCATCAGCAGGTTGAGTTTCAGTGAGTGCAGGAAAGAAATAGAATCACTACTCACAGACAGGTGTGATGCGCAGACCGAATCCAAAGACTCATTATTGAAATGCTTGCTTCTGATTTTTCACAGGCAGACCAGTCTTGCCATTCAGAGCAAAGCAGGCCTGGAAAAGGAGGTAAGAACGCAAAATGCTTGTCTTCTCCATGAAGTTTAGACAACAAACAAAAAGATGATGCGTTACTTAGAAGACCTGCATTCAGCAGAGTCAGATCTTTGCTCACACAAAGAAAAATTGTTAGGGCTTAGACTACAATGTCTTTCCCCACCACAGTCTGTCAGCCATTGTGATTCTGGTTACTCCGATTCACACTCCTCACTTGATGAGAGGTTAACTCCCTCTCCACTAAGTGAAAGATTTCCAACTGACTCAAAGTCCTTGGGAATGAAGTCAGCTCCACTGAGAGACAGTGCTAACAGCTACCTGACTTCCCATTTTTCTGATACTGACAGTGAAGACACATGTAGTTTATCTTCTAGAAAATACTCTGCCCCATGTTCTTCTCAGCCACTGAGAAATTACATTTTCATCTGTGCTCCTTCCTCCAACAGTTCAGCCTGTTCAGCCTCCTTTCCACTCTGTCACAAGAGTGATGATGGCTGTTCAGTCTCTGCTTCTCAGCCGGGGAGAACTTTAGCACATGATGCACAAGTGCATTGTAATGCTAATTTAGTCTCGCCTTCACCAGAAAGGACCCCACAGCGTCCCCGCAATGAAGTGCTTGAGCTTATAGCTAAAGACATTTAATGTTTTTATCCAGACAACTGTGATCACCACATTGATGACTACTTTAGAGAATTAGATCATAATCTAATTGACTTACCACACGCCACCCAAAGGGGGAAGGTTAAACTTGTGTGGAAAACTAGCTCTAAAGCTGTGCACAAGTTTATACAGTCACAGCCTCCCAGTGTCAGAAATGACTACAGTGGGCTCCGTCATGCACTGATAGAAGAATTCTCTTCTACTGCTGACGTGACCTCAGCGATGTTTGTAGCCCTCCAAATTAAACATTCACGTAGTGAGAATCCTAGGGATTACTACAGACGTTTAAGGCATGCATACTTCCAAGGTAAGAATGCACCAGGCTTAGAAGAAAACCCCATCTTCAAGTCCTTGTTTTTGCAGAACCTGCACCCATGTGTCCGCACTCATGTGGTACTCAGGACGCGTCAGGGTAACCCCTCACTGCTTGAGATAAGGAAGATGTCACAGATAGCTTGGGAAACTCTGGTCATTTCCAAAAGGGGGGGTAAATCAACTGAGCCCACCAGCTCAAACACTGACGTGTTAATGCCACCTCAAAAGACCACCTTCACAACAGATCGAAGGGGGGTCACAAAAGGCTGCATAAGGACACTGAGCATAACCGCCATGTTCCCCAGTTGCATAGAGATAGGCATTCACACAACAGAAGTGTTAGAAAGCCATACTCAGAAATTATGTCCCAGAATTGGCGTGACTGGTCTGACGATGACCACAGCATCTCTGACCACAGTTCAGACTCTGACCACGGTTCAGAACATGGACATAACCTAGCAGACAGTGATAGCTACTCTGAGTGCCTCTCTGCCTCTGGCTACATGGAGCGTTACAGCCCTGAGCCACGAGTCAAGCACAAGAGCTCCAGAGATGTCTTCCCATGGTATTAGCTAACACCAAGCTAACAGTGAGACAGATGCTAGTGGATGGTGCCTTAATTCTTTTTCCTCTTTTGCAGTTACTAGGGCAAACTTGAGTTTGTTAGCAACAGCAAAACTCTAAATTCTGATAGGACTCAGACAACACTTTCCTACTTTACACGTACACTTGGACCAACTCCTTGGTAGTATCTTCGGACACCACGTTATGGCATCACAGAACTAGTCATACACCTGTTCTCATATTGTTAGGTGACACTCTGCATCTCACCTTAACACCTCTACATCTCTTACATTCCTGTTCTTCACTAACCTTATAAATAACAGAGAAACAATAGTTATGTATTTTATACAGTGCTATTGTTGTTGTTTATATGGTTCTATTTGTAACTTAGGGACTGTTCTTGCTTAGCCAAGATAGATAGTTTTAGCCAATGCCCAGTTGGTTAATAAACTGCCCAGACGTTACAAAATTTGAATGAACTGTTGAATGAACTTTTCCAATCATGGATTTAATGACTTTCGAGTTGTTCCTCCAACTCCTCTACTTGGAATTACAACCTTTTCTCACATGGATTGATAACGTACTGGGCTTACTTTAGCATTAGCAACTGCACACGGCTGAGCAAGACTGTTCAACTTAACTTCTGTGAATGTACCTGTATTGATATGTTTAATGTAATTCATTGAGTTTGACTGTCAGGATATTTGGTTTGCTGGCTTCGCCACATCAGATGTGCTTAGTTAATGCTTCACATAGACAAAGGGTCTTGCATGCAAACTAACCATCTTTTCTAACCTACTGCATTATCCGACACATATTAAGATCACTTACATAAACTGTGAATTGGTTTAAAGACAAACAAACACATTCAGAGAACCTCACCCTCCACATCAACACCCCCTTTGCCCTTCCTGAGCCCATGTGCACCGAAGAACAAAGAGACCATGTGGTGACACCCTGGCGGCCATCTTTGATCCAGCCATCTTTGTAGTTTTACAGTGCTCGCCATATTGTTTGTAGGCCATGCAGACATCAAAGTAGCCATCTTGTCTTTGTCTCTCTCTCTCTCTCTCTCTCTCTCTCACACACACACACACACACACACACACACACACACACACACACACATGCTCACACACTGTGTTTGGTTTGTTTAGTTTAGTTATTTAGTTAGATTAATATTGTGTTTTAACCTTTATTATCTTGTAAATAAATATTTGTGGATTATACATGCTGGTCTGTTTAATGTTGTACAAGAGTGAATAATGCAAACCGCTGCTGTGTCAAGAACTCAAATATACTTCAACCTTTACTATCTATTGGTATAGTGATTTTTGGTTATAGTTATTCATTTAATTATTAATCAAAGTTCTAAATTGATAGTTTAGTATATTTAACGAGACTTATCTATGAGACTACATTAATTTGCTATCATTTTCTCTTTGTTTCAAAGAGTGATGCCCCGAGGATGATTTAATAAACATTAAATCATATTATTTAATATAATTAATAATTATTTTGATAGTTATTAATTACTTTTTGATAGTCATTTTAATGTCTTTTGAGCTTATGTACCAATATAATTTGGTGCCCTGTTATTATTAATATATATTGATATTTAGTAATATTCATTTTATTAATATTGATAATTATCTTTAATATTTTATAATAACTAGACCAGCTCCTATCTGCGTCCCCAACAATGACATCATGGAGAAAAGATCTGGATTCATCTATGATCGTAGGTATCCACGTGATATCATTTATACCCTATGCTGCTGTACGAGGATTGCCTGATAAAATCTGCCTACTTTTCAAAGTAATGTTATGTAGTGTGTACAGTCCATGCTGCACCGGTGTCACGCCTGTGGAAAGTTTTGTGTTGTCCTCTACCAGAGTTGATATATGAGACGGGCTATCAACAACACATTACCGTAGCAGTATTAAAGTAAGACTCCTAAAAGCCCTCACACACTTCCTTTACTGCCATCAGCATCACTATCTTCTTTATCGATTTACTAAATGCTTCACAAGCTAATCACTCTGCAGGCAGCTCACAGTGTTACAGAAGTAATGTTGAATCCTCTAGCGTCAATTGGATGGACTCCGTGAGGTTTGCTACAGACCTCAGGATGAATTATAATCACTTCACTTTCATCTAGTGGAAGCATCCGGTTAAAGGATAACTGGTATTTTTCAACCTGGAGCCTATGTTTCCATGTTTTTGTGTCTTAGTGACTAACGGGGACAACACTTTCTGAAACTGGTCCAGTACTGAGCGAGAACGCTGCAGCCGCCAGCAGCTAAACCAGCTGTAATGTGATCATTTGGGTCGACCTGGTATCGTCAGTTTACGTCCACTAAAAGTTCTTGTTGTTGCCACTGACCGGCTCAGATTGTTGTTAGAAGTGTCTGACAGCATTAGGGATTAAAGGACTCTACATAGAAATAAAACCTTCTTCTGACCTTTCTCTTTCTGTCTGTCATCGTGTCATGTGACTTGTTGCCAGAAGACAACGGTGGAAACGTGAGTGTGAGTTGGAGAGAGGAGTAGCAATGGACACCGGTGTTGTCAGAGTTTGTTGTGTTGGAGCACAGAAAGTGTAGCTTAGAGTTTTCTAAAGATTTACAATGTCATGGCTGAATATTCAGATGATTTCCACAATGTGGACGAGACGCGACATTTCACATCGAGAACTGGCGGCTACGGTGATCTCTTTCAATAAGGTTGAAAAATACTGAAGTTAATCTTTAAATTTTGTCCAAATACCTGCAAAACTAAACAGGTTCTTAACTGTGTGAAATTATATAAGATGAAGCCATTTCACAGCCAGGCTTGAGTGATATTTCACACACACAAAATGGTGAAGAGAAGGAAACGGAGTGTGGGAGGGTGAGATGAAACCCTTTTTGGTTTTTCTCCTCTGAAGTTTGAGGCTATTTTTGAATGGGGACATGTTAAGCTGTGGACCTCTCAGCTCCAGTTGCACCGAGGCCTTCAAAGGAAGAGGAGGAAAGATGAAGGCGAAGAGACAGAAAGAGGGAGGGAGAAGGAACACAAAGCAGTAAAGAAAAAGACAGAGAAAATAACTCAGAAGAAAAAGAAGAGGAAACTGTAGATGGAAATGTGTTGAAGTCAGTCCGGTGATTACACTCAGTCCACATTTCTGGAATACTTTCACAGTCATTTTAAAAACAA
>CAKAOJ020001795.1:0-28222 GCA_916701645.2 Sebastolobus alascanus
TTTTAAAATATCATCGGCCTCAATTGTGCTGCCCAATAATAATCTTTAAGAGAGGGTAAGCCCCATCCCCCCTTTTCTTTTACTAATTGTAATGTCTTTAAACGAATTCTAGGTCTTTTACCTTGCCATATATACCTTGATAATATTTTGTCCCATTCGTTAAACTGTGTTTGGTCAATCTCTATCGGTAGGGTCTGAAATAGATATAATAATCTTGGCAATATGTTCATTTTAATAGATTCAATTCTTGAGCTGAAACTTAAAAAAGGAATCAAGTTCCATCTTGCTATGTCCTCTTTATTTTTTTTATTTATTGGTGAATAATTACAATCTGATAATTTTACAAGATCTTTTGGTATTATGATGCCTAAATATTTTAAATGTTCTGTTTGCCATGCCAAAGGGTACTTAATTGGGTTGTAGTTGTATGTAAGCAGTTGTGTTTTGCCTATGTTAATCTTGTATCCTGATAGCTGACCATATTGTTCAAATGATTGCATCAATTTAGGTAGAGAGTTTGTTGGTTGCTCCAGATAGCTTGAATCTTTCTAACACAAGTTTTACTGGATAAATTCTATGTAATATCTTGAAAGACACGTCCATAAGTTTCTTATTGATTCAGTATTTATCACAGAGCTTCCTCCTGCTGTATATCATTAAATAAAGAAGACCAGAAACATCTAGATGAAGGGACAGAAACACAACAGTGTGTTCATGATATGTATATTAGAGCACTTCTCTTTCATTATATTAGTACCTGCAATATAAATATTTTCTACCCAATCTTCTGAATGAAAGGTTGATCAACAGTAGCAGGGTTTCATAGAAGTATAAGGACACTTTCTGGTATAGAAAAAAACAGTTTACTCCTTTGGTTTAACAGGCACTTTGAATTTATCAAGAAATTCTTTATAAGATAATAAATAACTGTTTTTATTTAGTAATTGGCCAACTGTCCCTTTTGGGTATGATAGGAACTGCTTTGTTTTCTGTTTGTTTGTTTTTTTGTTTCTTATTCAGCTTTTCCTTTCCTTACAGTTTATTTGTTGTATAATTCATAATTTATCTTTATATTATTTTTATAATAATATAAATATATATATATATAATATATAATTTATTTTTATACTGTACATTTTCTTTTCAGAATTGTAATGAAAAATCGGTACATGCCATTATATTGTATTGAACTTTTGAAATAAAGTATTATATATATATATATATATATATATATACAGCTTTGTTTTCCCCTAGGGGCGTAAACCGGATGTGACGTTTTGTGGGCGTTGTCATGATTTCCGACCTTATTGAATGAAATGTAAATAAATGCAGGAAGGTTTTTGTTTTGTGATTAAATCAATACATTAAACTTAACTAATTAAACAACACTAAAATTAAAGCTCCAGGATTTCAGTTGAAAAAAAGTGTTTATTTTATTTTATTTCCGTCCCGCCCAACAATCAGCCCGGGCTGCTTCCGGCTGCTACGGTTCAACTTCCGGTTCCGGTTACCAGGTGATGAAGGACTCCTCCACCTGCTTCCAGCCGCTCCTCGGTCGGCCTCGGCGGGTTAGGATCAGTTAGCCCGGCTCAGCACGGCCCAGGAGCCGCACCGGGCCGCAGACGGAGGTCTCGAACTCTCGGCGGTCTGGAAGCTTCTGAAAGGTAAAAACACAACAACTCTCAGGACTTAAAGATGTGGTCTGTAGTGTTGGAAAGCTAGCATAATTTGAGAGTCGCATCGCCTCAGGAGCTCCGTCTAACCCCCCCCTCCCCTCGAAACTCCTTATAAGGTAACGCCCCCCACACACATGCACGAGCACCGCCGCATCGTAACTACTTCACATTTTTCGGAGCTATTTCATCACTAAATTCACTTCTGAAAAATGTTGAGGCAAGAAATCAACTGTGTAGATTTAGAATATTGACAGTTTTAGGATGTTAGATGGCGAATCAAACATTTTCTCCACCGTTGTCGGAGTTTAGAAGCTCCACAAACTGCCGGCACAGCTAGCTAGCTCCTGCCGGGATCGCCACCTCTCCACCCGGGCATTCACTCACACAGACCGCTATGAGCTGGCTTCTTCTTCATCACCTGAGGAGGACTTCTTCTTCTTCATCACCTGAGGAGGACTTCTTCTTCTTCATCACCTGAGGAGGACTTCTTCTTCTTCATCACCTGAGGAGGACTTCTTCTTCTTCATCACCTGAGGAGGACTTCTTCTTCTTCATCACCTGAGGAGGACTTCTTCTTCTTCATCACCTGAGGAGGACTTCTTCTTCTTCATCACCTGAGGAGGACATCTTCTTCTTCATCACCTGAGGAGGACTTCTTCTTCTTCATCACCTGAGGAGGACTTCTTCTTCTTCATCACCTGAGGAGGACTTCTTCTTCTTCATCACCTGGACGCTGCTGTGGTAGGACCGACTGTTTCTCTCTATATATATATTTACATACAGTATATCTTAATTTCTGTACTGATACATAATATTTTAATACCGTCTTGAGTTAATAGAACAGAAACTGTTTCTCACTAATATCAACAAAATACAAAGTTGATTTCACAAAACAGAAACTAATGAAACAAATTGAACTAATGAAATCCAACAACACACATTACTATGACATTAACTTCTCCATACTGTTGGTTTATGATGGGATGTTTTGAAATGTTGAGCAATGTGCTGCCTTCACTTGAAGCTCGTTTGGTCGTGTTTTCAACACTGAATGTGTTTGAGACGTTTAAGTTCGAACACTGATGCTGTAGGACTGTCAACAGAAGAGAGAATTTAAAGGTTCAGCATCAATATACTTCACAGTTTGTGAACATTTCAGGAAACTGTCCTCTTACAAAGTGATTTATTCCACCTCAGTGTCGTTCTAATGGACCGTTCTCGTAAACATTAAGGGTGGAAAATAAATCCAGTCATCTATGGGTCGTGATTTTTTTTTTTTGCGATTTCTAAACCAATGTTTTAATGTCAGAATCGATATATTTGCTTCATTTGAGTCTATGTGGAGTTAGAAGGAAGTTACCGCTTTTATTGTGGTAGTCTGAGTAACGTGACGTCATATCCGTTCCGTATCCGTCAACCAAAACAAACCTCAGAAAGTATAAAACGTCGGAGGGTCGTCGTGGATACGACCTGCACCCTCACATGTTAAATCCAGCGTGGTAAACACTACACATCCAGTAAAGGATGGAAACACTTTGGGTTTCACACATTGCAGGAAAAGTACAGTGTATTTACTAAAAAGGACACAACTGTGTACCTGCACAATAAACCGTATATAACTAAAGACATTAATGAATGCATTGATAGGAGAAAGGCAGCATTTAGAAACAATGATGGAGTGGAGCTAAAACCTGTAGAAAAGGAACTTAATCTGCTGTTAAAGGGATTCAGGAAACAACAGAAGGACATTTTACTACTATGAACCATCACCAATATGGAACCCAGCAGAACACACATGATTTCTCTCATCAGTGCAGTATTGTTTTAGACTCTCTCACAGATGATCTGAGCATAAGGTCATAAGGAGATGGACAGCCACAAGGTGCAGTCACTGTTCTGTCAGTTGTGCACCAACAAATCCAGCAGACTGAACACGATCTCTGCCTGGCTATTAAAAACTTGTGCTGAAGAGTTTAGTCCAGCTTGGTTTCACCTCTTCCAGCGTTCTCTGGACTCACACACTGTCCCTGCACTATGGAAACATACTGTTATCACTCCAGTACCAAAGAAGTCTAGCCCTGTTGAGAACAATGACTGTAGGTCTGCAGCATTGACCTCTATCTCTACTGAGGTAAACCCAGAGTTCGACCCTCGGCTGTTTGTGTGTAGACGAGGAAGGAGCTCTGATGATGCAGTTAGTAAAATCACTCACTTAGTCCTTACACACCTGGAAGATACTAAGGCATATGCACGTTTACTTTTTCCTTGGTTTTAGTTCAGCTTTTAATACTCTTCAGCCTTATTTATTGATGAACAAAGTGAAACAGATGAATTTAAATCCTTTTATTACACGGCTCATACAGAAAGAGTAAAATAAGGACACATTTATCATCAGTCTACAGTGTTAGAGATAAAGACAGATTTTCTATCTAATCACCTGCAGGCGTAACTCAATAAAGGCGTAACTCATCTAAGAGAACTCTCCTCCCTCCCCTCAATTCCTGTTTATCTGACGGTTTGAAGTCAAACTGTTTCTCTGAAATCACGTGACAACAAAATATTTAAAAGAACCTTTCAACAACAAGGAAAGTCAAAGTTCTTTACATAAGAAATAAGGTAAAAGAAAAGAGTCCATATTAAACTCAAGAAGTCACTGCAGTCTATGAAGTGAATCAGTTTTCTGAATCCGAGACGGTTTCTCTGAAATCATGTGACCACAGCAGGTCCAGCCTCTCTGCTGATACTATATAAACCATGGATATAAACTGCTCTCTGCTGTCTCCTCCTCATCATCATCCTCATCATCAGAGACCAACAACACTGGTAAGACCTCTTTAAAATGTTCCCATCATGAGTTATCACCAGATAATAATAATAATAATAATAATAATAATAATAACTGAATATGCTACCTTAAGTTAACAATTGTTTTCTTTAATACGTTTTCATTCAGAATCCAACAATTCTGAAACATGAAGACTGAACATTTTCCAGCTTTAAAGAACAAACCTGTGTTTTTAGTGATTTAACACATTGACTAGAAATCCTTTTAAAAAAAATCATCTTTCAGTTTTTAGTTTGATTTTCTTCCAGACAGACAGAAGCAGAAATTAACAACACTTTTATTTTACAACAGAAATTCATAGAGAGCTTATCACTGATTCGATACTGTTCTATATCTAATGTTTTACAGTTCCCAGTAAAATATGTAAAGTTAAATATGTGAATCTATTTCCCCGTTTCCAGTCGTTATGCTAAGCTAGGCTAACCAGCTGCTGGTTTACCGTAAGCGCTAAAAGCATTTTATACGATAATTATGCAAATGTTATTGTTTTTCTGAAATGCTAAAATCTGTGTAGAAGTTGGACTCAGAGTAGACGGGCGTGTCCCTGCAGTGTTTGATCATGTCTGTTACCATTCAGTATCTGATGACATCAGTACAGCTGACAGGAAGTGAAAGTTACTGACTTGTTTTTCTATCATCCAGAGAACTCAGACGGTGCTCCATCATCAAGCTCCTGTGAAGACGTTACCATGGCAACGTGAGTAACACCAATGTTTACAGTTTTACAGTACATCAATACATGACTACATTATTACATCAATACATTACTGCATTACTACATCATTACATTACCACATTATTTCATCAATACATAACATTACCACATTAGTACATCAATACATTACCACATTATTAAACCTATACATTACTACATTATAACATTATTTCATCATTACAGTACATCACTACTTTATTACATCAATACATTACTACATTATTACATTAATGCATTATTACGTCAAAACATAACTACATTATTAAATCAATACATAACTACATTATTAAATTACTACATCAATACATTACTACATTATTAAATCAATATACAACTACATTATTACATTACTACATCAATACATTACTACATTATTAAATCAATATATAACGACATTATTACATTACTACATCAATACATTACTACATTATTAAATCAATACATAACTACATTATTACATTAATGCATTATTACGTCAACATAACTACATTATTAAATCAATACATAACTACATCATTACATTACTACATCAATACATTACTACATCAATACATTACTACATTATTAAATCAATACATAACTACATCATTACATTACTACATCAATACATTACTACATTATTAAATCAATACATAACTACATCATTACATTACTACATCAATACATTACTACATTATTAAATCAATATACAACTACATTATTACATTACTACATCAATACATTACTACATTATTAAATCAATATACAACTACATTATTACATTACTACATCAATACATTACTACATTATTAAATCAATACATAACTACATTATTACATTACTACATCAATACATTACTACATTATTAAATCAATACATAACTACATTATTACATTACTACATCAATACATTACTACATTATTAAATCGATACATAACTACATTATTAAATTATTCATTACATTACTACATTACACTATTACATCAATAAATTACTACACTATTACATTACTACATCTATACCTATACATTATTACATTACTACATCTATACATTATTACATTACTACATCTATACATTATTACATTACTACATCATAACTTCTATACATTACTACATCTATACATTACTACATCATAACTTCTATACATTACTACATTACTACATCTATACATTATTACATTACTACATCATTACATTATCATATTATTACATCAATGCAGTACTACATTATTGCATTACTGCATTATTACATTACTACATTACATTACCACATTATTAAACCAATACAATACTACAATAATACATCAATAAATTACAACATTATTACATCAATACATTACTACAATATGACAATTTTACATTAATACATTACTACATTATTGTTAGGGCTGTCACAGTTAACACGATAATAACACGTTAAGGCAAATTAATCGCATTCAACACTAATTTCTTTAATGCAACTTGTGATTTTTACGTTGTAGCAGCTCAGTTTTAAAGCTAGAATGAAGATCCTGGTATCATAGTAAACTATAAACCTGATGAATCCATCGGTACCAACCAGGTCAGTCTAGCTGGTCATGAAGGAGGTTAAATAACGCTCCAAACTTACACTAAATGTTGTCGAGGAAAAACTTTTATGTCCATCTTCAAAGGGGTCCCTTGACCTCTGACCTCCAGATCAGTGAATGTAAATGGGTTCTATGGGTACCCACGAGTCTCCCCTTTACAGACATGCCCACTTTATGATAATCACATGCAGTTTGGGGCAAGTCATAGTGAAGTCAGCACACTGACACACTGACAGCTGTTGTTGCCTGTTGGGCTGCAGTTTGCCATGTTATGATCTGAGAATATTGTTTTATGCTAAATGCAGTACCTGTGAGGGTTTCTGGACAATATCTGTCATTGTTTTGTGTTGTTCATTGATTTACAATAATACATATATACATACATTTGCATAAAGCAGCATATTTGTCCACTCCCATGTTGATAAGAGGATTAAATACTTGAGTAATCTCCCTTTAAGGTACATTTAGAACAGATAAAAAATGTTGCGATAAAGTTGCGATTAATCATGATTAACTATTTTAATTGATTGACAGCCCTAATTATTACACTAAATGACCTTTTCTATTAGTAGTCTTAGTAGTTTTTGAATCAATGTCTTTACTTTTTCACAGGAAAACCTCATCCAAATCTGACATGACCTGGAAAGATCTGATCCCTTCAGGATTCCAGGAATCAGGATCTCCTGCTGTCCACCAGCTGAGACCAAAGAAAGAGAACATTGGAAATGTAAAGGGAATTACTCTAAAGAGAGTGACTCTGGGTGTAAAAGATCCAAACAAGACAAACAAAACCATCTTGCTTGTGGGTGAAACCGGAACAGGAAAGTCTACTCTGATCAACACTTTGGTCAACTACGCCATGGGAGTGAAGTGGGAGGACGACGTCTGGTTTCAGATCGTAAAGGACGAGAAGAGAGATCAATCAGAAAGTCAGACATCAGATGTGACCGTGTACGAGATCTTTGGGTTTGAAGGTCAAACTCTGCCGTACTCTCTGACCATCATCGATACTCCTGGATACGGAGACACCAGAGGGACTGAAAAAGACGCCACCGTCAATCAAAGATTATTTCAGTTGTTCCGCTCAAGCGATGGAGTTCATGAGATTAATGCAGTGGGTCTGGTGCTGAAATCAGGTGAGAATCGACTGAGTGACCGACTGATGTACATCTTTGATTCAGTGGTGTCTCTGTTTGGAAACGACATGAAGAACATCGTAGCCCTTGTCACACACTCGGATGGTGTGACACCTAAAAATGCTCTGAAAGCTCTAAAAGCTGCAAACATTAAATGTGCCACAGATGAAGACAATGAGCCTCTTCATTTTATGTTCAATAACCACCAGACCACTGAGAGAACAAAGAAAAATAAGGTTCTTCTAAAAGGTGCATGGGACTTCACAATGGACCAAACGGCTCAATTCACTGATTACCTGAAAGAAACTTCACCTCAGAACCTGATAACAACTGTTGAGGTGTTGGATTCACGCACCAGACTGGCAGCCTGCATCCAAAACCTGCAAGAGAGGATCGAGTTGACTGAACTGAAACAGACAGAAATAAAACAGACTCAGGAAGCTCTGAAGAAACACGAAGAAGAGATGAAGAGCAATGAGAAGTTCACAATAGAAGTTGATGAGCCTTACAAAGATAAAGTAGATATCAGTGAGTGGAGATGGTGGGCGCTTGGGTTAAATTATGGAGGAGCTGTCACCTGTAATGTCTGTAAAGAGAACTGTCACAATCCATGCACACTGGCCTGGTACCCAGAACACTGTGAGGTCATTAAAGGTGGCCGCTGCAAAGTGTGCACCGGGAAGTGTCCTGTATCAGATCATGTGAAAGAAGAGAAGATCTATGAGTCCAAGACAAGGAAAGTTAAAAGGACCATACAAGATGTGAAAGAAAAATATGAAGAGAACAAGGCAGAGAGTCAGAGCAAGTCGAGCCTTTTGGAAACTCTTGAGAAGGAAATGGACGAACTTCAGAAAGAAAAGGATCAGTGGCTGGAAAAGTCTTTCCAGCATGTCGTCAAACTGGAGCAGATCGCCCTGAATGTGGACTCACTGTCCACTCATGTCCACCTGGACTTCCTGATTGAGAAGATGAAGGAGAAAGGAGACAAAGAGAAGGTCCAGAAACTGGAGATGATGAAAGGTCGAATAGATAAAGATAAAGGACTCAAAGCTGCACTGTGGTACGGGTTTGGTAAAATAAAAGAAGCTGGTAAAGCATTAATGAAGTAGTTGAACAGAATCTCTGTGAGCAGACAGCTGAGTAGAAAACAAGTCTACACTGCTGATAAAAGGTAGTTCATTATAGTTCTATAAGTCTGATGTTGATTGAACTACATAAGAAAATTTAAATGTAATCACGTTTTAAATTTAAATGTGTAATTGGTGGAAACAGACTGTTTCTGTTTGTTCTTGTAGTTTCATGTTTAATTATCGATAGTTACTTCACTGTACAGATTAACATCACTGATCAATAGTCTCTGGATTCTTCCATCGTGCTCATCGTTCTCCTCTCAGCTCCATCATCAGATCACAACTCAACATTCAGTGTGTTAACTTCAGTAACCAGGTTACAGTCGGCTCATTTCTTAACTGTCATGTAAACCACAAAAGTAGATTCATCTGCCATGTGCACATCTGGGACACAGCTAACAGCTCTGGTCTTAAACGGAGTGAGGACGCCCCCCCCCCCCCCCGGTGTTTACTGTTGAGTACAACAGAGCCCTCCCTCCCTATATCACAAAGTGAAGTCACATCGTGTTAACAACCAGAAAGAGACTCAAAACAACCACAAAGAGATGTGTAATGATTACACAGATGCAAAACAACCAGAAAGATGCAAAACAACCACAAAGAGACGCAAAAGAACCACAAAGACCCAAAAGAACCACAAAGAGACTCAAAACAACCACAAAGATGTGATGTACAAAACACATTTATTTTTCTTTACTTTCTTTGTATTTTATCTAATGTGTTTTTCAGTCAGTACAGGCTGTGATTTATTCTGCTGTTGTTCTGATGTTGACAGAAGTTAACTGGTGGTGGAACTGTAACACATCACTGATATATATAGAATATATATATACTGTATATACATATATCTACATATAAAGCTGTTAAACTTAATGTTTTCTTCTCATGTTAATCAGTTTGTTACAGAACTATTCTGTTGTGTTGGAGCTCAATCAAACATTAAACCTCCAGTCACGAAGTCTAATGTACTTTTATTTGATATATAATCAATACATATTCATATATATTATATACTCTGGTGTCTTCATGTATATTAATGCCTGGAATGACTAGTTAAATATATCAGATGACACAGGCCATGTGGAAACATTTTGATCCATTCATGTTGTACAAGCCGCCGTATTTTAGTGACTGGAATATATTCTGTTATTTATCATGAAATAACGTCCTGACTGATGCAGTTTTCTGTGAATCATTAATAAAACTGGCTAAATTATACTACTCAACTATAAATCATGATTAAATTGTTTATAATGCTTTCCACATTTATGTTAACATAAAAAAACAGCATTATAAAGTATAAATTGCTGCATTATAAAACACCAATCATCTGATTTTCCTTGTTAGAAACCGAATATTGTTGTTATGTTATATCAAAAATATTTGACAAAATATCCAATGTCAACAATACTCATTAAATAAAGTTTTCTTTCTCTCCTACAAAGAGTTCAGTCTGTTACTGCGTTATCTTTGATTGATGATCAGCGTGAGCGTCTTTTGAGAAGAATTATCTGTAAATAAAAAGACAGAATTGAGAGGAGTCTGCAGGTTTTCCTCACAAGGATTCAGCCTCAACAGCCTGTATGTTTTCTGACTGAGTTACAACCTGCTGCTGCTGCTTGTAGAGTTTAAACACTGAAGAAGACTTCAGACACTCAGAGGATGAATGAATCAAACTGAAACTGTCATTTCTATCTCATCCCCAGTGGAAATTACACCAGACCTTCATCCATATCTTTACCTTTAATAACAAGAACACTAATAATGAGTTAAATTAGTACTAATGTCTGCATTATTCCCACTAACTGTAGCTCCTGACTCCGACCACTAGAGGGCAGTGAATGCTTGTGATTTTGCACAAATGACAACAGTCAACACTTATTACTGTATATAATAAACACATAGAATCAAACATCAGACAAGTTAGTATTTATTGTATTAGAATGACTCACATTTAAAGGGGACATAATAGTGATTGATAACTAAATGAATATTGAGATTATGATTAAAGTGCACTGTGTGCATTAACTGTCCTGCAGATTGTCCTACATGTTGGTGAGAGAAGAATCTCCAGAATCTGAAATGCAAAAACTATCCCACATTATTTTATTACTGATCATTTGTACAACTACTGATCACACTAACACAACACTTCATGTGTGTTTCATTATAATACAAAATAAAAGCATTTTAATGTGAAGGCCAGTAATAGACTTTTACTCTGAAACAACCACAGGAAGTGCATCACACATTTGACTCGGTTTCACTTTAAAAACACGTCGAGACATTTTCAGCACTTCTCGTTGTGAAGACGGTGAATTAAATACTGCTTTGTTAAAAAATACTACAAGTACTATCACCAAGTAGAACTGACCGAGTGTGTACTGCATCTTTAGTAGTACTACTAGTAGTATTTGCTTGCAGCTGCAGCTCGGATATTTACGGTAACAGCCAATCAGAGGAGAAGACACTTGGTCTCCATGGTAACCGCGGATTGTTTGGGGAAGGGCAGCTCGGTGTCACACTTCCGGTTGTTGTTTCCAGCTGAAGATTAAAACGTTAAAGTGTCGGTAAGTCGCTGCAGGACGAATTCTTACACAACATATTTAATATTCATGTCTGAATTTAGAGTTTTTTTAATCATAATAATAATAGTTATAATTATCCACCTAATAATTATTATTCAGCTTCCTGCTTTCACGACCTTTTAAACACCATGTAGACCAGAACTTTACTGTGTGGTGTTAGTACTTTCACTGTGTGGTGTTAGTACTTTCACTGTGTGGTGTTAGTACTTTCACTGTGTGGTATTAGTACTTTCACTGTGTGGTGTTAGTACTTTCACTGTGTGGTATTAGTACTTTCACTGTGTGATATTAGTACTTTCACTGTGTGGTGTTAGTACTTTCACTGTGTGGTGTTAGTACTTTCACTGTGTGGTGTTAGTACTTTCACTGTGTGGTATTAGTACTTTCACTGTGTGGTATAAGTACTTTCACTGTGTGGTATTAGTACTTTCACTGTGTGGTGTTAGTACTTTCACTGTGTGGTGTTAGTACTTTCACTGTGTGGTGTTAGTACTTTCACTGTGTGGTGTTAGTACTTTCACTGTGTGGTGTTAGTACTTTACTGTGTGGTGTTAGTACTTTCACTGTGTGGTGTTAGTACTTTCACTGTGTGGTGTTAGTACTTTCACTGTGTGGTGTTAGTACTTTCACTGTGTGGTGTTAGTACTTTACTGTGTGGTGTTAGTACTTTCATTGTGTGGTATTAGTACTTTCACTGTGTGGTGTTAGTACTTTCACTGTGTGGTATTAGTACTTTCACTGTGTGGTATTAGTACTTTCACTGTGTGGTATTAGTACTTTCACTGTGTGGTATTAGTACTTTCACTGTGTGGTATAAGTACTTTCACTGTGTGGTATTAGTACTTTCACTGTGTGGTATTAGTACTTTCACTGTGTGGTATTAGTACTTTCACTGTGTGGTATTAGTACTTTCACTGTGTGGTATTAGTACTTTCACTGTGTGGTATTAGTACTTTACTGTGTGGTGTTAGTACTTTCATTGTGTGGTATTAGTACTTTCACTGTGTGGTGTTAGTACTTTCACTGTGTGGTATTAGTACTTTCACTGTGTGGTATTAGTACTTTCACTGTGTGGTATTAGTACTTTCACTGTGTGGTATAAGTACTTTCACTGTGTGGTATTAGTACTTTCACTGTGTGGTATTAGTACTTTCACTGTGTGGTATTAGTACTTTCACTGTGTGGTATTAGTACTTTCACTGTGTGGTGTTAGTACTTTCACTGTGTGGTATTAGTACTTTCACTGTGTGGTATAAGTACTTTCACTGTGTGGTATTAGTACTTTCACTGTGTGGTATTAGTACTTTCACTGTGTGGTGTTACTACTTTCACTGTGTGGTATTAGTACTTTCACTGTGTGGTATTAGTACTTTCACTGTGTGGTGTTAGTACTTTCACTGTGTGGTGTTAGTACTTTCACTGTGTGGTATAAGTACTTTCACTGTGTGGTATTAGTACTTTCACTGTGTGGTATAAGTACTTTCACTGTGTGGTATAAGTACTTTAACTGTGTGGTGTTAGTACTTTCACTGTGTGGTGTTAGTACTTTCACTGTGTGGTATTAAAATATTAATTTAATGCTGATACTAAAGTACTTTTACATTTGGTACTTTAAGTATATTTTGATGCTAATACTGTAGTACTTTTACTATTGGTACTTTAAGTATATTTTGATGCTAATACTTAAGTACTTTTACTTTTTGTACTTTAAGTATATTTTGATGCTAATACTTTAGTACTTTTACTTTTGGTACTTTCAGTATATTTTGATGCTAATACTGTAGTACTTTTACTTTTGGTACTTTAAGTATATTTTGATGCTGATACTAAAGTACTTTTACTATTGGTACTTAAAGTATATTTTGATGCTATGACTTAAGTACTTTTACTTTTGGTACTTTAAGTATATTTTGATGCTAATACTTTAGTACTTTTACTTTTGGTACTTTAAGTATATTTTAATGCTAATACTAAAGTACTTTTACTTTTGGCACTTTAAGTATATTTTAATGCTAATACTAAAGTACTTTTACTTTTGGTACTTTAATTATATTTTGAGGCTAATGCTAAAGTACTTTTACTTTTGGTACTTTAAGTATATATTGATGCTAATACTTTTACTTTTTGTACAAATTTTCTGTCAATCGGCTAACTGATTAATCATCTAATTGATTAATCGTCTGATTGATTAATTGACTAATGGATTAATGGACTAATCGTTTCAGCTGTACTTGTATATATTTATATGTTTTACTCTGTAAAGTAAGTAAAGCTGCCAGATGAATGTAGTGGAGTAGATGTCATTCAGTAGTTCTCTGTGAATTATTGAAATGAGAATACTTTGATTGATTTTCTCCGTCAGTCCTTTGAGTAACGAACGTCGTCTGTTTGTGCGGCAGTGATGGCGGGGACGTCGAGACACGATCGAGAGATGGCGATGAACGCCAAGCGTCAGCTGAAGGAGTGTTCGGACCCGGTGGAGAGACTCCGACTGCAGTGTCTGGCCAGAGGATCGTCTGGTATCAAAGGTCTCGGCAGGTGAGCGCCTCGTACATCCTCTACTTATTTTATAGTTTATATATTATCTTTCTTCAAAACTCAACACTGACAGTTTGACATCATGAGAAGAAAATGAGCCAATTAACTCATAAACTAGAGCTGTCAACGTTAACACGATAATAACGCGTTAACGCAAATTAGTTTTAACACCATTAATTTCTCTAACGCATTAACCTCTGACCTCTAGAAATTTCGTAAAAAAAAAGTCATGGTATAGTATGTCAAAAATTTTATGGAAAAAAAGTCACAGTACAGTATGTCGAAAATTTTAATGAAAAAAGTCATATCATAGAATATCTACAATTTTATGAAAAAAAGTCATACTATATTATGTCGAAAATTTTCATGAAGAAAGTCATAGCATAGAATTTCTACAATTTTATGAAAAAAAGTCATACTATAGTATGTCTAAAATTTCGTGAAAAAATCTCATCTTATAGAATGTCGAAAATGTTCATGAAAAAAGGCATAGTTTAGTATGTAGATTAATGTTGTGGTAAAAAAAACTCAAAGCTTAGAATTTCAAAAATTTTCGTGAAAAAAGTCATACTATAGAATGTCGAAAATTTTCATGAAAAAATGTCATAGTATAGAATTTCTAAAATTTTCATGAAAAAAGGCATAGTATAGTCTGTTGATTTCATTTTGTGGAAAAAAACTCAGTTTAAAATGTCGAAGATATTCATGAGAAAAAAAAAAGTCATACTATAGCATGCCGAAAATTTTCGTGAAAAAATGTCATATTATAGAATTTCGAAAATTTTCATTGGAAAAGGCATATTTTAGTCTGTTGATTTCATTTTGTGGTATAAAAACTCAGTTTAAAATGTCGAAAATATTCATGAAAAAAAAAAGTCATATTATAGTCTCTCGAAAATTTTCGTGAAAAAATGTCATAGTATAGAATGTCAAAAATGTTCATGAAAAAAGGCATAGTATAGTCTGTTGATTTCATTTGGTGGAAAAAAAACTGTTTAAAATTTCGTCAATTTTCAAAAAAGTCATACTATAGCATGTCGAAAATATTCGTAAAAAAATGGCATAGTATAGAATGTCGAAAATTTTCATGAAAAAAGGCATAGTATAGTCTGTCGATTAATTTGGTGGAAAAAAAACTCAGTTTAAAATTTCGTCAATTTTCTAAAAAGTCATACTATAGTATGACTTTTTTCATGAAATTTTCGAAATTTTAAACTGAGTTTTTTTTCCACCAAATTAATCGACAAAATCAAAATCATTCAACTCATTAGTAGTTCCTTGGAAAATGCAAAAGACATCGTCTAGATATCTGAACCATGTTAGGATTTTGTGAAGGAAGGGGTTCCTGTGAGTGTTAAATACATAGCTGTGTTCAAAAAAACCCACATATAAATTAGCATATTCTGGAGCAAAGGTCGAGCCCATTGCTGTTCCTTTGCATTGCAGAAAAAAGTCTCCAATGAAGGAGAAGTAATTCAGTTTTAAGACCAAAGCAGCCAAGTCACAAATAAATGTACCGGGTGGGAATTCTTCCTCAGTGCGGTCTTTTAGATAATATTCAAGAGCCTGAAGACCTCTATCATGTGAGATATTAGTGTAGAGGCTTTCCACATCTAAGGTGGCCAGAATTATATCATTAGGTATCTCTTTTAATGTTGATATCTTATTAATCACATCAGTAGAGTCCTTAATGTATGATGGAAGCTTCTGAACATATGGTTTAAGAAAATGATCAACATAGTTAGATAATGGCTCGAGAAGAGAATCATTACTGGCTACAATCGGTCGGCCTTTGGGTTTAACCAGGCTTTTGTGGATTTTAGGCAGCATATAAAATACAGGAGTAACAGGATGTTTACAGTTCAAAAAATTATATTCGTCTTTAGAGATCCAATTCAGTTCAAGAGCTCGGCCTGTGGCATCTGAGATCTTTTTTTGAAAATCAATGGTGGGGTTGGTCTTCAGTTTTCTGTAAAAATGTTCATCAGTTAATTGCCGGTAGGCTTCATCTTTGTAGTCCGACATTTTCTGAATGACAATAGCGCCCCCTTTGTCAGCAGGTTTGATAATGATCTCAGAGTCTTTTGAAAGTTCTTGTATAGCCAAATGTTCATCTTGACTGAGATTAGTGAGAGAATGAGAGTGAGAGGGTTTGTTTTTCAATAAGTCAAAGGTTTCTTGCTCAACTATTCTGCAAAAAGTTTGAATGGAGGGATTTGAGGTATAAGGTATAAATGTGCTTTTAGGTTTAAATACAGGTTTATCAGACCTTGGTACCTCAGAATTACCGAACATATGTTTCAGTTTAATCTTTCTAAAGAAACAAAATAGATCAGTCTTTACCTCAAAAGAGTTTGTCTTACATGTAGGGACAAAACTTAAACCCTTGGTGAGAGCAGAAAGTTGATGGGGAGTTAGTACCGTATCAGAGAGGTTAATCACAGGATTCTGCCTTGCTGGCGGGTGAAGGGCCTGTTCCTGGGGTCTGGGTTTCTTCTTGCCCCTCCTCGTTTTTTTCACGCCACTGGCCGTTTTTTGAATGGTGATTTCTGCCTCCTGGATGCTGGTAGTAGCTCCTGTTAGAATCAGAGTCGCTAGGGAAATCACTGTCGGCCATGGTGGTGTCTGACTGGTTAGTCTGGTGGCTTGTGGTAGATGGATGTTGAGGGTTTTCTTCTTGGGTCCTCTTGTAGACTTTGCCCTGGACATAGTCCAAGGTGTCCCGCTTGTATTTCTTGATTTTTGTTGCCATCAGACCATCTTCATATGACTTGAGTGTTTGTTTAGTAGAGTCAATGGCATAATTGAAATCATTACCCAGCTTCTCTCTCATAAGTGCTTCATGGTTTTCAATGTCTTTTAGTGCGTCCTCTTTTTGTCGTGAGACCTCCTTAATAATCAACAGCATGAGATCCATGGAGCATTTATTCAATATTTCGCACCACTTCTTATTAAAGTCCTCATTTTGTTTCCCAATGGTAGGGGCTTTTTGTAAGCGGAGTCCCTGTGGGATGCGTTTGTTGCGCCAGTACTCACTCAAGGTGCAACCATGCAGTTTGAGGCGTGTCTCTTTCTTTTTCAGCAGGATTAACTTTGTTTTCATCTCTTCTGAAGAGGAGGGGTGATTCCCAAACATGTTAGCAGGTGGGAATAAAATCCGCTCGGCATCAGCATCAGAGAAGGTGAAGGTCTCAGCTCCTTTGGTAGATAGAGCATTAATTTCTTCGAAGGACATAGTGAAAAAATGCACAGACACAGGGAGCAGGCAGGAAAAACGTAGGTAATGCAGGAGGACAACCGCTCAACCTGTCTAAAAAACTTTGCTAAGGTGCTGGAAAAATTAGTACATAAATGTTAGAAAAGGTATCCGCACACTTAGATCTATGCAGTGTTTCAATTTATTCTGAGCTTTCGGTCTGTCAGACCTTCATCAGAGCATACATGATTCTAACAGAGGACAGGCTGGTAGAAATAACCAATCACACTCCAGTCATTAGCAGTATGCAATTCACCTGTGAACACCCTGGTGGTAGAGGCTCCACCTCTTGGGAATTGTAGTTCTCATAGAGAACTGTGAGGCATATAGATAAATGCCATTTACAAAGTATACAAAATGGTGGAACACAGTGAATATAGAAAAGACATATATAAACAACGGAGCATCTAATAGTATTATCATATATTTTATCATATATTTTCATACTATAGCATGACTTTTTTGAAAATTGACGAAATTTTAAACTGAGTTTTTTTTCCACCAAATTAATCGACAGACTATAATATGCCTTTTTTCATGAAAATTTTCGACATTCTATACTATGACATTTTCTTACGAATATTTTCGAAAATTTTCATGAAAAAAGTCATACTTTAGCATGTCGAAAATATTCGTAAAAAAATGTCATAGTATAGAATGTCGAAAATTTTCATGAAAAAAGGCATAGTATAGTCTGTCGATTCATTTGGTGGAAAAAAAACTCAGTTTAAAATTTCGTCAATTTTCTAAAAAGTCAGACTATAGTATGACTTTTTTCATGAAATTTTCGAAATTTTAAACTGAGTTTTTTTTCCACCAAATTAATCGACAGACTATACTATGCCTTTTTTCATGAAAATTTTCGACATTCTGTAATATGACATTTTTTTACGAATATTTTCGAAAATTTTCATGAAAAAAGTCATACTATAGCATGTCGAAAATTTTCGTGAAAAAATGTCATAGTATAGAATGTCAAAAATGTTCATGAAAAAAGGCATAGTATAGTCTGTTGATTTCATTTGGTGGAAAAAAAACTCAGTTTAAAATTTCGTCAATTTTCTAAAAAGTCATACTATAGTATGACTTTTTTCATGAAATTTTCGAAATTTTAAACTGAGTTTTTTTTCCACCAAATTAATCGACAGACTATACTATGCCTTTTTTTATGAAAATTTTCGACATTCTGTAATATGACATTTTTTTACGAATATTTTCGAAAATTTTCATGAAAAAAGTCATACTATAGCATGTCGAAAATTTTCGTGAAAAAATGTCATAGTATAGAATGTCAAAAATGTTCATGAAAAAAGGCATAGTATAGTCTGTTGATTTCATTTGGTGGAAAAAAAACTCAGTTTAAAATTTCGTCAATTTTCAAAAAAGTCATACTATAGCATGTCGAAAATATTCGTAAAAAAATGGCATAGTATAGAATGTCGAAAATTTTCATGAAAAAAGGCATAGTATAGTCTGTCGATTAATTTGGTGGAAAAAAAACTCAGTTTAAAATTTCGTCAATTTTCAAAAAATGAAATTTTCGAAATTTTAAACTGAGTTTTTTTTCCATCAAATTAATCGACAGACTATACTATGCCTTTTTTCATGAAAATTTTCGACATTCTATACTATGACATTTTTTTACGAATATTTTCGAAAATTTTCATGAAAAAAGTCATACTATAGCATGTCGAAAATATTCGTAAAAAAATGTCATAGTATAGAATGTCGAAAATTTTCATGAAAAAAGGCATAGTATAGTCTGTCGATTAATTTGGTGGAAAAAAAACTCAGTTTAAAATTTCGTCAATTTTCAAAAAAGTCATACTATAGTATGACTTTTTTCATGAAAATTTCGAAATTTTAAACTGAGTTTTTTTTCCACCAAATTAATCGACAGACTATACTATGCCTTTTTTCATGAAAATTTTCGACATTCTATACTATGACATTTTTTTACGAATATTTTCGAAAATTTTCATGAAAAAAGTCATACTATAGCATGTCGAAAATATTCGTAAAAAAATGTCATAGTATAGAATGTCGAAAATTTTCATGAAAAAAGGCATAGTATAGTCTGTCGATTAATTTGGTGGAAAAAAAACTCAGTTTAAAATTTCGTCAATTTTCAAAAAAGTCATACTATAGTATGACTTTTTTGAAAATTGACGAAATTTTATACTGAGTTTTTTTTCCACCAAATTAATCGACAGACTATACTATGCCTTTTTTCATGAAAATTTTCGACATTCTATACTATGACATTTTTTTACGAATATTTTCGAAAATTTTCATGAAAAAAGTCATACTATAGCATGTCGAAAATATTCGTAAAAAAATGTCATAGTATAGAATGTCGAAAATTTTCATGAAAAAAGGCATAGTATAGTCTGTCGATTAATTTGGTGGAAAAAAAACTCAGTTAAAAATTTCGGCAATTTTCAAAAACGTCATACTATAGCATGACTTTTTTGAAAATTGACGAAATTTTAAACTGAGTTTTTTTTCCACCAAATTAATCGACAGACTATACTATGCCTTTTTTCATGAAAATTTTCGACATTCTATACTATGACATTTTTTTACGAATATTTTCGAAAATTTTCATGAAAAAAGTCATACTATAGCATGTCGAAAATATTCGTAAAAAAATTTCATAGTATAGAATGTCGAAAATTTTCATGAAAAAAGGCATAGTATAGTCTGTCGATTAATTTGGTGGAAAAAAAACTCAGTTTAAATTTTCGTCAATTTTCAAAAAAGTCATACTATAGTATGACTTTTTCATGAAATTTTCGAAATTTTAAACTGAGTTTTTTTTCCACCAAATTAATCGACAGACTATACTATGCCTTTTTTCATGAAAATTTTCGACATTCTATACTATGACATTTTTTTACGAATATTTTCGAAAATTTTCATGAAAAAAGTCATACTATAGCATGTCGAAAATATTCGTAAAAAAATGTCATAGTATAGAATGTCGAAAATTTTCATGAAAAAAGGCATAGTATAGTCTGTCGATTAATTTGGTGGAAAAAAAACTCAGTTTAAAATTTCGACATTTTTCAAAAAAGTCATACTATAGCATGACTTTTTTCATGAAAATGTCGAAATTTTAAACTGAGTTTTTTTTCCACCAAATTAATCGACAGACTATACTATGCCTGTTTTCATTAAAATTTTCGACATTCTATACTATGACATTTTTTTACGAATATTTTCGAAAATTTTCATGAAAAAAGTCATACTATAGCATGTCGAAAATTTTCGTGAAAAAATGTCATAGTATAGAATGTCAAAAATGTTCATGAAAAAAGGCATAGTATAGTCTGTTGATTTCATTTGGTGGAAAAAAAACTCAGTTTAAAATTTCGTCAATTTTCAAAAAAGTCATACTATAGCATGTCGAAAATATTCGTAAAAAAATGGCATAGTATAGAATGTCGAAAATTTTCATGAAAAAAGGCATAGTATAGTCTGTCGATTAATTTGGTGGAAAAAAAACTCAGTTTAAAATTTCGTCAATTTTCAAAAAATGAAATTTTCGAAATTTTAAACTGAGTTTTTTTTCCATCAAATTAATCGACAGACTATACTATGCCTTTTTTCATGAAAATTTTCGACATTCTATACTATGACATTTTTTTACGAATATTTTCGAAAATTTTCATGAAAAAAGTCATACTATAGCATGTCGAAAATATTCGTAAAAAAATGTCATAGTATAGAATGTCGAAAATTTTCATGAAAAAAGGCATAGTATAGTCTGTCGATTAATTTGGTGGAAAAAAAACTCTGTTTAAAATTTCGTCAATTTTCAAAAAAGTCATACTATAGTATGACTTTTTTCATGAAATTTTCGAAATTTTAAACTGAGTTTTTTTTCCACCAAATTAATCGACAGACTATACTATGCCTTTTTTCATGAACATTTTCGACATTCTATACTATGACCTTTTTTTACGAATATTTTTGAAAATTTTCATGAAAAAAGTCATACTATAGAATGTCGAAAATATTCGTAAAAAAATGTCATAGTATAGAATGTCGAAAATTTTCATGAAAAAAGGCATAGCATAGTCTGTCGATTCATTTGGTGGAAAAAAAACTCAGTTTAAAATTTCGTCAATTTTCAAAAAAGTCAGACTATAGTATGACTTTTTTCATGAAATTTTCGAAATTTTAAACTGAGTTTTTTTTCCACCAAATAAATCGACAGACTATACTATGCCTTTTTTAATGAACATTTTCGACATTCTATACTATGACATTTTTTTACGAATATTTTCGAAAATTTTCATGAAAAAAGTCATACTATAGCATGTCGAAAATATTCGTAAAAAAATGTCATATTATAGAATGTCGAAAATTTTCATGAAAAAAGGCATAGTATAGTCTGTCGATTCATTTGGTGGAAAAAAAACTCAGCTAAAAATTTCGTCAATTTTCAAAAAAGTCATACTATAGCATGACTATTTTGAAAATTGACAAAATTTTATACTGAGTTTTTTTTCCATCAAATGAATCGACAGACTATACTATGCCTTTTTTCATGAAAATTTTCGACATTCTATACTATGACATTTTTTTACGAATATTTTCGAAAATTTTCATGAAAAAAGTCATACTATAGCATGTCGAAAATATTCGTAAAAAAATGTCATAGTATAGAATGTCGAAAATTTTCATGAAAAAAGGCATAGTATAGTCTGTCGATTCATTTGGTGGAAAAAAAACTCAGTTAAAAATTTCGGCAATTTTCAAAAAAGTCATACTATAGCATGACTTTTTTGAAAATTGACGAAATTTTAAACTGAGTTTTTTTTCCACCAAATTAATCGACAGACTATACTATGCCTTTTTTAATGAACATTTTCGACATTCTATACTATGACATTTTTATACGAATATTTTCGAAAATTTTCATGAAAAAAGTCATACTATAGCATGTCGAAAATATTCGTAAAAAAATGTCATAGTATAGAATGTCGAAAATTTTCATGAAAAAAGGCATAGTATAGTCTGTCGATTAATTTGGTGGAAAAAAAACTCAGTTTAAAATTTCGTCAATTTTCAAAAAAGTCATACTATAGTATGACTTTTTTCATGAAATTTTCGAAATTTTAAACTGAGTTTTTTTTCCACCAAATTAATCGACAGACTATACTATGCCTTTTTTCATGAAAATTTTCGACATTCTATACTATGACATTTTTTTACGAATATTTTCGAAAATTTTCATGAAAAAAGTCATACTATAGCATGTCGAAAATATTCGTAAAAAAATGTCATAGTATAGAATGTCGAAAATTTTCATGAAAAAAGGCATAGTATAGTCTGTCGATTAATTTGGTGGAAAAAAAACTCAGTTTAAAATTTCGTCAATTTTCAAAAAAGTCATACTATAGCATGACTTTTTCATTAAAATTGACGAAATTTTAAACTGAGTTTTTTTCCACCAAATTAATCGACAGACTATACTATGCCTTTTTTCATGAAAATTTTCGACATTCTATACTATGACATTTTTTACGAATATTTTCGAAAATTTTCATGAAAAAAGTCATACTATAGCATGTCGAAAATATTCGTAAAAAAATGTCACAGTATAGAATGTCGAAAATTTTCATGAAAAAAGGCATAGTATAGTCTGTCGATTAATTTGGTGGAAAAAAAACTCAGTTAAAAATATTTCAAAAAAGTCATACTATAGCATGACTTTTTCATGAAAATTGACGAAATTTTAAACTGAGTTTTTTTTCCACCAAATTAATCGACAGACTATACTATGCCTTTTTTCATGAAAATTTTCGACATTCTATACTATGACATTTTTTTACGAATATTTCGAAAATTTTCATGAAAAAAGTCATACTATAGCATGTCGAAAATATTCGTAAAAAAATGTCATAGTATAGAATGTCGAAAATTTTCATGAAAAAAGGCATAGTATAGTCTGTCGATTAATTTGGTGGAAAAAAAACTCAGTTTAAAATTTCGTCAATTTTCATAAAAGTCATACTATAGCATGACTTTTTCATGAAAATTGACGAAATTTTAAACTGAGTTTTTTTTCCACCAAATTAATCGACAGACTATACTATGCCTTTTTTCATGAAAATTTTCGACATTCTATACTATGACATTTTTTTACGAATATTTTCGAAAATTTTCATGAAAAAAGTCATACTATAGCATGTCGAAAATATTCGTAAAAAAATGTCATAGTATAGAATGTCGAAAATTTTCATGAAAAAAGGCATAGTATAGTCTGTCGATTCATTTGGTGGAAAAAAAACTCAGTTTAAAATTTCGAAAATTTTCAAAAAAGTCATACTATAGTATGACTTTTTCATGAAAATTGTCGAAATTTTAAACTGAGTTTTTTTTCCACCAAATTAATCGACAGACTATACTATGCCTTTTTTCATGAAAATTTTCGACATTCTATACTATGACATTTTTTTACGAATATTTTCGAAAATTTTCATGAAAAAAGTCATACTATAGCATGTCGAAAATATTCGTAAAAAAATGTCATAGTATAGAATGTCGAAAATTTTCATGAAAAAAGGCATAGTATAGTCTGTCGATTAATTTGGTGGAAAAAAAACTCAGTTTAAAATTTCGTCAATTTTCAAAAAAGTCATACTATAGTATGACTTTTTTCATGAAATTTTCGAAATTTTAAACTGAGTTTTTTTTCCACCAAATTAATCGACAGACTATACTATGCCTTTTTTCATGAAAATTTTCGACATTCTATACTATGACCTTTTTTTACGAATATTTTCGAAAATTTTCATGAAAAAAGTCATACTATAGCATGTCGAAAATATTCGTAAAAAAATGTCATAGTATAGAATGTCGAAAATTTTCATGAAAAAAGGCATAGTATAGTCTGTCGATTCATTTGGTGGAAAAAAAACTCAGTTAAAAATTTCGTCAATTTTCAAAAACGTCATACTATAGCATGACTTTTTTGAAAATTGACGAAATTTTAAACTGAGTTTTTTTTCCACCAAATTAATCGACAGACTATACTATGCCTTTTTTCATGAAAATTTTCGACATTCTATACTATGACATTTTTTTACGAATATTTTCGAAAATTTTCATGGAAAAAGTCATACTATAGCATGTCGAAAATATTCGTAAAAAAATGTCATAGTATAGAATGTCGAAAATTTTCATGAAAAAAGGCATAGCATAGTCTGTCGATTCATTTGGTGGAAAAAAAACTCAGTTTAAAATTTCGTCAATTTTCAAAAAAGTCAGACTATAGTATGACTTTTTTCATGAAATTTTCTAAATTTTAAACTGAGTTTTTTTTCCACGAAATTAATCGACAGACTATACTATGCCTTTTTTAATGAACATTTTCGACATTCTATACTATGACATTTTTATACGAATATTTTCGAAAATTTTCATGAAAAAAGTCATACTATAGCATGTCGAAAATATTCGTAAAAAAATGTCATAGTATAGAATGTCGAAAATTTTCATGAAAAAAGGCATAGTATAGTCTGTCGATTAATTTGGTGGAAAAAAAACTCAGTTTAAAATTTCGTCAATTTTCAAAAAAGTCATACTATAGCATGTCGAAAATATTCGTAAAAAAATGTCATAGTATAGAATGTCGAAAATTTTCATGAAAAAAGGCATAGCATAGTCTGTCGATTCATTTGGTGGAAAAAAAACTCAGTTTAAAATTTCGTCAATTTTCAAAAAAGTCAGACTATAGTATGACTTTTTTCATGAAATTTTCTAAATTTTAAACTGAGTTTTTTTTCCACGAAATTAATCGACAGACTATACTATGCCTTTTTTAATGAACATTTTCGACATTCTATACTATGACATTTTTATACGAATATTTTCGAAAATTTTCATGAAAAAAGTCATACTATAGCATGTCGAAAATATTCGTAAAAAAATGTCATAGTATAGAATGTCGAAAATTTTCATGAAAAAAGGCATAGTATAGTCTGTCGATTAATTTGGTGGAAAAAAAACTCAGTTTAAAATTTCGTCAATTTTCAAAAAAGTCATACTATAGCATGTCGAAAATATTCGTAAAAAAATGTCATAGTATAGAATGTCGAAAATTTTCATGAAAAAAGGCTTAGTAAAGTCTGTCGATTAATTTGGTGGAAAAAAAACTCAGTTTAAAATTTCGTCAATTTTCAAAAAAGTCATACTATAGCATGACTTTTTTGAAAATTGACGAAATTTTAAACTGAGTTTTTTTTCCACCAAATTAATCGACAGACTATACTATGCCTTTTTTCATGAAAATTTTCGACATTCTATACTATGACATTTTTTTACGAATATTTTTGAAAATTTTCATGAAAAAAGTCATACTATAGCATGTCAAAAATATTCGTAAAAAAATGTCATAGTATAGAATGTCGAAAATTTTCATGAAAAAAGGCATAGCATAGTCTGTCGATTCATTTGGTGGAAAAAAAACTCAGTTTAAAATTTCGTCAATTTTCAAAAAAGTCAGACTATAGTATGACTTTTTTCATGAAATTTTCGAAATTTTAAACTGAGTTTTTTTTCCACCAAATTAATCGACAGACTATACTATGCCTTTTTTAATGAAAATTTTCGACATTCTATACTATGACATTTTTTTACGAATATTTTCGAAAATTTTCATGAAAAAAGTCATACTATAGCATGTCGAAAATATTCGTAAAAAAATGTCATAGTATAGAATGTCGAAAATTTTCATGAAAAAAGGCATAGTATAGTCTGTCGATTAATTTGGTGGAAAAAAAACTCAGTTTAAAATTTCGTCAATTTTCAAAAAAGTCATACTATAGCATGTCGAAAATATTCGTAAAAAAATGTCATAGTATAGAATGTCGAAAATTTTCATGAAAAAAGGCTTAGTAAAGTCTGTCGATTAATTTGGTGGAAAAAAAACTCAGTTTAAAATTTCGTCAATTTTCAAAAAAGTCATACTATAGCATGACTATTTTGAAAATTGACGAAATTTTAAACTGAGTTTTTTTTCCACCAAATTAATCGACAGACTATACTATGCCTTTTTTCATAAAAATTTTCGACATTCTATACTATGACCTTTTTTTACGAATATTTTTGAAAATTTTCATGAAAAAAGTCATACTATAGCATGTCGAAAATATTCGTAAAAAAAAATGTCATAGTATAGAATGTCGAAAATTTTCATGAAAAAAGGCATAGCATAGTCTGTCGATTCATTTGGTGGAAAAAAAATTCAGTTTAAAATTTCGTCAATTTTCAAAAAAGTCAGACTATAGTATGACTTTTTTCATGAAATTTTCGAAATTTTAAACTGAGTTTTTTTTCCACCAAATGAATCGACAGACTATACTATGCCTTTTTTCATGAAAATTTTCGACATTCTATACTATGACATTTTTTTACGAATATTTTCGAAAATTTTCATGAAAAAAGTCATACTATAGCATGTCGAAAATATTCGTAAAAAAATGTCATAGTATAGAATGTCGAAAATTTTCATGAAAAAAGGCATAGTATAGTCTGTCGATTAATTTGGTGGAAAAAAAACTCAGTTTAAAATTTCGTCAATTTTCAAAAAAGTCATACTATAGCATGACTTTTTTCATGAAATTTTCGAAATTTTAAACTGAGTTTTTTTTCCACCAAATTAATCGACAGACTATACTATGCCTTTTTTCATGAAAATTTTCGACATTCTATACTATGACATTTTTTTACGAATATTTTCGAAAATTTTCATGAAAAAAGTCATACTATAGCATGTCGAAAATATTCGTAAAAAAATGTCATAGTATAGAATGTCGAAAATTTTCATGAAAAAAGGCATAGTATAGTCTGTCGATTAATTTGGTGGAAAAAAAACTCAGTTTAAAATTTCGTCAATTTTCAAAAAAGTCATACTATAGCATGACTTTTCATGAAAATTGACGAAATTTTAAACTGAGTTTTTTTTCCACCAAATTAATCGACAGACTATACTATGCCTTTTTTCATGAAAATTTTCGACATTCTATACTATGACATTTTTTTACGAATATTTTCGAAAATTTTCATGAAAAAAGTCATACTATAGCATGTCGAAAATATTCGTAAAAAAATGTCATAGTATAGAATGTCGAAAATTTTCATGAAAAAAGGCATAGTATAGTCTGTCAATTAATTTGGTGGAAAAAAAACTCAGTTTAAAATTTCGTCAATTTTCAAAAAAGTCAGACTATAGTATGACTTTTTTCATGAAATTTTCGAAATTTTAAACTGAGTTTTTTTTGCACCAAATTAATCGACAGACTATACTATGCCTTTTTTCATGAACATTTTCGACATTCTATACTATGACATTTTTTTACGAATATTTTCGAAAATTTTCATGAAAAAAGTCATACTATAGCATGTCGAAAATATTCGTAAAAAAATGTCATAGTATAGAATGTCGAAAATTTTCATGAAAAAAGGCATAGTATAGTCTGTCGATTAATTTGGTGGAAAAAAAACTCAGTTTAAAATTTCGTCAATTTTCAAAAAAGTCATACTATAGCATGTCGAAAATATTCGTAAAAAAATGTCATAGTATAGAATGTCGAAAATTTTCATGAAAAAAGGCATAGCATAGTCTGTCGATTCATTTGGTGGAAAAAAAACTCAGTTTAAATTTTCGTCAATTTTCAAAAAAGTCATACTATAGTATGACTTTTTTCATGAAAATGTCGAAATTTTAAACTGAGTTTTTTTTTTCCCCACGAAATTTTAAATCGACCAAAAAAGA